>JAAGKR010002432.1:0-49007 GCA_011419295.1 Clarias macrocephalus
AGGAGGAGAATGGTTAGAGATAGAGCAGCCCGGCAGGAGGAGAAGAGGAAGGTCAAAGGGGAGGTTTAGGGACATGGTAAGGGAGGACATGCAGGAGGAGTGATGAACAAAAGGTGTGGTAAGCAGAGATAGATGGAGACAAATGGTCCGCTGTGGCAGGGAGCAGCCAAAAGAGAAAGTAGAAAAATGTCATATAGGCATGGAGGCTTAGGGGGTAATGTGGATTTAAATCTTACCTCTGGTGTGTGTGTGTGTGTGTGTGTGTGTGTGTGTGTGTGTGTGTGTGTGTGTGTGTGTGTGTGTGTGGAATTTGCGTGTTCTCCCCGTGCTTGGTTGGTTTTCTCCCACAGTCCAAAGACCTGTGGTGTAGGCTGATTGGCAATTCCAAATTGTCTGCAGTGTGTGATTGGGTGTGTGTGTGTGTGTGTGTGTGTTTGTGCTTGTGGCCTATGATGGGTTGCCACCCTATCCAGGATGTGCCCCGCCTTGTGCCGTAGGTTGCCTGGTATACTGTAATAAGCAGCATGAGCAGCATACATAGTGAATAAATGTCATTTAAAATTTAAACTTTGCTCAACATAACATATTATTTAATAATAACTATTAGTACAGTGATATTGAAAGTGCATATTTGTGATAGTAAGGAATGTCAATTTGATTATAGCAGTATATTTTATAATAATTATTATTATTATTGCATGTTTATAACAGTTGAATTTATATTATGAGTTATTAGAACTGTAAGTGTTTCACTTATTTAACTTCTATCACCACTGTTCAGTGAATTTTTTTTGTTACTTTTTATTCATTTTATATGTATCAGCATGAACAATGTTTTTTCTTTTTTCAAATGCAAATAAAGACTTGAACATCACATGTGACAACCAGGACAAAGAACAAACCAAAAACACAGAAATAAAGAATAACAACAAATGTGAACCGACAGAAAGAGGGGAACTTGCTATACGGTGATTTCAGGAACATATCCTTATTTCATAGCAGGAACTATTATTGCTTCGTTCAAGAGGTGCTATTAAAATCTTCCCTTTTACGTAATACCCGAGCGGTTTGTCCACATGCAGATGTCTTTGCGTTCATTGAGGCAGATTCCACTCCGCTGACTGTGTTGTGAAATTGTATCCGATGTCTTCCGTAGATGTCTGGGGCCAGAGTAATACACGGATGGATTTTTTTGCCCTCCACTCTAAAGAGGCCTACCATCTGCTGGGTCTTTTTTACCCTAAAAGCCCAGTAAGCTTTTATTCCTGAGTGGCCTGGTGTGGCGGTAGTTCTCAAATTACTGGGAGAATATATCAAGAAGCCGATGCTCAGAAAAACATAAAATGCATTTTATTTATGTATAAATATGTAAAAAATTACCCAAGGCAGGATTTCACACTGTGATACTGTATAAAGCATTCAGCTTTTCTTGCATTTTATAATGTAATTTTATCATCTTGATTCTACATTCGTCAGTGTGATGTTGTAGGAGGCTGCAAAGCACTGAAAAGCGAGAGTACGGATGATTCACACAATCCGAATGCTCTCATACACACACGTGCACATGTCTGAGAACACTGTCGTGTTAAAGATGACAAATGAATCAGTTGTTATCTGAACTGTGCTTGTTATACCCTGGCGACACGAGTGGTAATCCCCCCCACCCAGTCCACATTACTACCGCGATCCCGGCCAAGCACAGACACAAATGCAGATCAGATTCCGTTACCATAGATACAGCGGGAGCTGCCGCTAAGACTGCTGCAAAAGCCTTTCACTCGCACCATTGTACAGGGAGACAATGGTGCTCAATCCCACACCCCTTTCAGAGGACGCTGGTGCATTCCCCTGTGCCAGCTGACAGATGGAAGAAGACCCTCGTGCAAACCAAGAATTATGGGAAAGCTCGTTCCTCTCTTAGTTTTCATACCGTTACAGTTCACTCTAATAAGCTTAGCATGGATTCCAAAAATAGTATGGTACTTTTTAAGATGAGATGAGTAAGAATCTCACATCTTAATTGTGATGTTAGTGATTGCTCATTTTTGTTATTTCAAAATAACTAGCCTGACCCATTTTAAAGATTGTGCTTAAATATTTTATAGCAAAAATGTCATTTTTCACTTTTAATATAGAGTAGGCTGCTGAGTGCGCAAATTAATATTTTTTCAAATCTGTGATTTCATAGAAAAAATTGTCTTGGACCTATAAAGTTTGGAATTTGTTTTATTTATTTATTCACTTCATTTTGGTTTTTGCCACTGGTGGTAGAGCTGTGAATCGTAGCTAGACTGTCGATTCGACTCAGTTGGGTTCTTGAGCATTCGATTCAACAAATACTGATGTTTACTTTCTGATTTGTCTAAAGCTCCTATATTTATTACTGGTTTTAAAGTATTAAAACACTCTAAAATTATTGAATAAACGTTGAATAAGCCCCGATGTTGATTTTTCAAATATACAAGCCATATTGCTCAATTTCAGATTTTTTGGTCAGACGGGATTTGCTTGTCATGACAGTTCACATTTATTATTACATGTGACGTATCGGACTCTAATGAGGATGATTCTATCTGCTGAAATGACATGCACGCGCAAATCGATAGATCCTTTGCTCGTGCCATCTTGTTTAAAATAAGTCACTCATTCATTTCAAAACAGTATGCTTGGTATTTTGTTCTGGAGGATGGAAAAATGGAACGGCTGGGAGAAACTAATCACCTCGCTCCATGCTGTAACTGTTTGCTGTATAAGACTGGTCCTTCTGCAGAAGTTTCAATAAACCGTTGTAACGTTGCTTTTAGCCAGTAAATGACTTACTTGTCTTTATAGTTTTCAGGATTTCCACCACGGCAGTTACTCGGCTGTATATTCTAATCTTGTGGTATAGAATAGAGGTTGCAGAAGTACACAAACTCAATACTCAAGTAAAGATAAAGGTGTTTGACTAAAAATGTGCCAGACGCCTTGCTTTAGCTTTTTTTGGCAGCTATTGTTAGCAGTTCTGTGAAATTCCCACTCTGCCCGTGCTGACTGATGAGGTCAGCGCCATCTGCATGCACGGAGGCAAAAAAGTCTCATGAAGCGTAGTCTGTCCATTCTCATTCAGGTCGCATGACCGCGTATCAGACATAGTCTGATCTAGAACCACATCCGAAAGTGACTCAGATCTGATCGTTGTGTCTGATTGTTTAGACAGACACAATTATTTAAAAACAAAAAACAAAACATGATTTTGATACGCACACGTGAACTTATTTTTGATTGATGGTGATTTTCTTGCATGTATTTCTCTGTATTCAGATCATGCTGCATTGAGCAATAAAACCTTAGACAACAATAAATTCTATACTGTAAACTATGCATTCAATTAACAAACTCTGTGACATTTAATTTATGCTCCTACAAATAATAATAATATAAACTAACGTATGCAATGATTAAGTACTGCAGTTGGTTACATGTCCAAAATGCCTGGGTGCCTTTTAATCATTCTTTTAAATAATTTTTAACATTCTATGTATGTTCAGCAGCTTTTAAGTTATTCACTTTAGGGCTTCTTAATTATTTTTTGTTACAAGAGTTGAAAGTTCTGTGTAGATAGCAGTATTTTTATTTTTACTTGAAATTAGAATCCTGTGGGAGTATTATGATATCCGTTCCCATGGAGGAAAATCATGATTTACATTTTAGCAAGAATCGTGCAGCTCCATCTTGAAATGCAGCTGTCACCCAAATCGGTCACACCCCTAATTATGCATACTTTTGTGGCTTATACTTTTAACTGATTGTTGTTGTTGTTAGTCTTTTGGTTGCTCCTGTCGAAGGGTCGCCACAGCGGACCATCCGATCCGCACACAACTTGGCACAGGTTATACACCAGATGCTCTTTCCTCAAATTTTATCCGGGCTTGGGACCAGCACTGTATCCAGTGGCCGGGGTTTGAGCACTGGTGGGAATTGAACCCAGACGTTTGGCTAGGCAGGCGAGAAACCTACCACTGAGCTACCCCGCTTTTTTTTTTTATTTTAACTGATGAATTTACATTTAAAAAAGTACCCTCAAACGCTTTTCATGAATAGGAAATATAGCTATGGAGACCAAAAACTGTTTATTTGTATAAGGCTGCAAATGTTTATTTCTGTTTTTGGTAGATTTGGACATTTTAATCTACAGTAGGGTCTATGTGGATTGACTCACTTTTCGAGCCTAGTGGTCATTCAAGGAACTGCATGTTTTGGCACGTTTTCTGCTTCTCATTCTTCAGAACAGGAGGTTGGCCCTTTGTGTGGTACAGTCCTTGTCATGCATCACGCCCACACTGTGGGCCAGGACACAAACTGAATTCTGTGCAGTACTATAACTGAAGTAGATTTCACAGTAATCTATGAAAAGCATACTGATGCTGAGGCACACAACTTAAACATCTGCATGCACTTTCCTGGGGTCAGTGAAACCTGCTCTGATTTCGGGGCGTTTCCAATGCAGTCAGCTGCTGTGAATGTTCTCAGACTGTTTTGGGAGAATTATCCTGTGAAAGTAGATTTTTGCTATATTATTATTTGTGCTGTCAAAGTTTGCTATCTGTATTTTAAATAAGAATCAGTTTATTGTAGGGAGATGGAATGGTGTAGATAGAGACTAGTAGAAACGGTCATCACCAGGGATCACCCAATACGATATTATCATGATGCCTATATGTCGATTATAAAATCTCCTGAAGTGATATTCAGTTTTTTCCAGATTTTCTTACGGTTCTAAATAAATTTAGCAAATTTATCACACAGGATGCAGTGCTGCCGCCAGTGTGCGAATAGTTTAGAGCACGCCATCTGTAGGACTGTAGAGAAACTGTGACGTTTCACATCCACAAATGCAAACATGTACAAGTTAAAATGAATTAAAAATAAATAAATGAATAAGAAAGTTAGATTTTTTTTTTTTTGCATTTCCACAGACGAGGGTCCTGGGTTCGATCCAGAGCAAGGCATGTTGTGTGTGTGGGGCAATATTCTCATCACATTATTTTCCTCTGGCTTCTTCACAAGTCTTTCTCTATAAAGGGGCTAAAAGTAATTGGTTATTATGAATTATTAATTATTAGTGCTGTGAATTCTGGTAATTGACGATGGCTAAAAATACTCATGACTGTTTGCTGAAAGTGAGATCTTTATATCATACAAAATATGTCGCTTTTTTTTACTCAAAGTTGAGTCAAATCAAGTACAGAGCCAGATGCCCTCAGTGACATGTGACTGGTTTATGAAAATGTCATAAGACAATAACATGGGCAGAGACTGAAATGCAATTGATACATCAGAATGGAAACAAGGTACACACCTTCAGCTTAAGTTCATGTATGTATAATTTATTTTAGCAATAGGTCAGTAGTTTATTTCAGGTTCTCTGAATAAATGATAAATAAATTATAATGATTTTATGGAATAAACTGAATCTACAAGCTTTTTCAGGTTGTTAAAGTATTACAGTCAAATTTATACAAATGGCAAACTTATGAGTTAAATCACAAAGATGGGAATTCACACATACACAGGAAGGACAGGCATATTTCAGCATACAGTAAAATCAATTTGTCTTTACACCAGTTTGGTTAATAAAGGCCGCTGTGTTTTCATTTCCAGGCTGCTCTGGCTGGAGGCACGACAATGGTGTTGGGTTATGTGCTGCCTGAGAAGAGTGAATCCTTACTGGACGCCTATGAGAAATGTCGGGCGCATGCTGATGCCAAGGCCTGCTGTGACTATGCTCTTCATGTTGCTGTGACCTGGTGGAGTCCCAAGGTACACTTCTTCTCCTAGATACATCTCTTTTCTTTGGCATCACCATCCTGCAGTTGTGTCTTTATTTCATTAAAGTTTAATGTGGAACTTGTGCCAGTATCTTATCTGTACGTACCAACAAATATTATATTGGTAACACATTTTATATCTTATTAAAAGGTGAGGGCTCAGATGGAGACCCTGGTGAGAGAAAAAGGAGTGAACTCCTTCCATATGTACATGGCTTACAAGGATGTGTACATGCTGAGAGACAGCGAGCTGTTCCAGGCCCTGCAGCACTGTAAGGATATCGGTGCCATAGCCCGTGTACACGCTGAGAACGGGGAGCTGGTGGCTGAGGTTGGGAAAGTGTATTATGGTTCTCAGTTTTATTGTATAATTTTCACTTGGGTTGGTATCTTCACAGACTTTTGTGTCTTTCATTCAAGGGTGCCAAAGAAGCATTGGATCTGGGCATCAGTGGACCAGAAGGCATTGAGATCAGCAGGCCTGAAGAGGTGTGATGTTGGTGGTTGAATTCCAGTTTCATGTCAAAAGTTTTTGACCTCTGATAGAGCATTGCAATATTTATGGTTAACATAAAGCTCATCTGAAGACCATTCGACCATTCCCTGTAGTTACCATAAAAATAAAATAAAAAAAAAGAAAAACAAAGGAGACTTGAAATGACTGGAACTGGGTTATGAACCCTTAAACACATTGTCAAAACTGGGAAGGCTATTGCCGAACCATCAACTTTGTGGAAAGAATGCGTTCAGAAAAACAATCATGGATGGAGTTCACTTAAACACTTGCATGATAGTTGCATGATATAAAAAAAATCAACAGTTAACACCACAGTTAATACTGAAAGTAAGAGCATTTTCATACATATACAATGTGATGAGAACTAAAGAGGAACTAGACAGCTGTGTGGCCTTAGTAAAACCACTTTTTAGTGAGACTAATCAGAAAAAAAGCTAAAAGAAAAAAAATTGCTAGGGAGCAAAGTTTGGAGCAATGGAAAAAGGTCATGTGGTCTGATGTGTCCAGATTGACCCTAATCCAGAGCAATGGGTGCGTCAGGGTATGACTGGAGGTAGTGTTATGATCTTGGGTTGCTTCAGTTGCTCAGGTCAAGGCTCAAAAACATAATGTGGCAATAAAATAAAGTCCACTGAATGTCCCTGAACCTGAAGGTACTGAATGTAGGGGTAGTGTTTTTTTTCTTCCCTGATGACCCAGGCATATTCCAGAACTCGAATTCTGAAAAATCTGTGAAACCTGGGTGAATGAGGAAGTATTTTCACACATGAACTGTCCATCACATTGTGTGTTGGAATCAAAGCTAAAGGTGACTGAATAATATCAGAGAATGTGTGCCTGGCAGTGTACTAAATATATAGACTCAAAAAAAAGGTAGCATGTTCACACTGTATGTGTGTGCATGAGAGAAAGAGAGCTGTTGCAGACACTTGCTACACACCCACAAGAGACAAACTACAAGTGACACATATGCCTTGTCTCTTGTCAGTGTGAATGTAGGCTTCTGCATCTTTGACTCCTTAGGTTGCAGCAGCAGTGTTCAGATTTCTTACTGACGGTGGGTAATCTTCTGTTTACAGCTGGAGGCAGAGGCTGTGCACAGAGCGATCACCATTGCCAACAGAGTAAGTAACGTTAATGTCACATGCTTTATTGTTTACTATCGTTTGTTAAGTAGATACATAGTCTTGTTTTTTGTCAATTGTTAGTTAAATTTCATTTACAGAAGTAAGCAGAAAGCACCGACTCCATCCCTACACCTATCCGCTTTGCAAATCCTTTAAGTCGGAATGAGAACACTTAGCACCCTGTTTCCTTTAATGTCCTGCTTCAGACAGTGCCAACAGCTAGTTCAGTGTTGCCAGGCAATGGGGCTATTTTTAAAATCAGCTCCAGTTCACTATAAACCTGCCCAAATTGGAGCCTTATTGCTACATTAAATTTCCAGCACTACCATAGGGTATGGTTTACTCTGCTAGATAATACTGTATACAGATTGCTATGAACTGCTATAACTGTTTTTCATATTTCCATATGGTGTTACCGTAAAAGGTGTGAAAAAATGCACCTTTTGGTTTTAGGACTCAAAGTACCTTAGCATTATCAACTATGGATGAGAATCACCAGTCACAATCCTGAAGTTATGATATTATCACGATGCCTTGGTGCTGATTCAATTAAAATTGCGAGTCTATAAGTTTTACAGTTTTATAAATATCCTCATCCTATTTTTGATTTCGTTATAAATTTAATCCTTTAAAAAAGTTTAACGATTAAATAAAAACCAAGAGCAGCATTTAAACAATGCAAACTAACTTCAAATACAAGAGTTTAACATTTAACTTAAAATTTAATTAAACAAAAAGCTACACTTTCACTGATCAGAATGTATCTCTGTCATCCTCATAATTATTATTTCAAAACAAGCTTAGCAAATAATTTATTCGTACTACATGGGATGAAAATGTGCACTACAGCACCTGTGGGATTATTTTAAAATGGTGACCTTTCAACTTGACAGTGAGCGCGGGGTGAGCGTGTGCAGCTTCTAACACGCGTTTGTGGGGCTTCTAACGCATGCAATTTTTGACTAATTAGCTATCGATGTGTTTTGAGACCGGTGTAAGTGTGTGTAATGAGTGGGTTTGATAACTAATCCGCTCACAGAGTTTGGAAATACAGGCAGATTGGAGGCTTTTAACTTGTGTGATATTTGATAATGTAACGGCATAAAAATGCAGTTCTGTTGCGCCACAAGGAAGTTTCGGTGCTCTTCACAAAAATCGTTTATATCTGAGGCTGATCGGCCGCTCACAGATCATGGCCCATCAAACTGAAATCCAGCCAATTCTGATGACTGGCTAATTGACCTGTCCATCTCTATTATAAATATAAAAATAGTTTTATAAAATCGATTTCGGAGATACATAAATCGCCACACAAAAGAATCACGATTCAAAACAATCGATTTTTTACCCCATTTCTGCTGTAAGTGTTTTCAAAATAATCTTTAAAAAAATAGTGTGGTGTGGATAATGGAGTGCAGAGTCAGTTTTTTAAAAGATTTTCAAATGTAGTTCCTCAGGGATCTGTGTGCACTTAAATGTCTTGTATCCTCATTAAATATAAATGAGACCGGTATGCTGTGAGAACTGTATTGAAAGCATTTTTAAAACGATAGCACAGTACTCTGTCCTGCTCCTATGTGATATTTCAGGTGAAAAATAGCTTTTTGTAGAGATGAACATATTTGAGAGAAGGTGGCACTGTGAGGTTTGCGAACGAGTATGATGGTTCAGTTATATTCAGGCTTAATGCAGCGTGGATTTATGTACAAAGCCTCTTTACTCCGTAGCAGTAGTCAGGTGCCTTTGCTGAAGGCATTGATTTCAGCCCTAATGCTTTGAGTGCAGAGAGTATGAGTGCCTTTTGATCAGACTGCAGCTTTGGTGTGCTTTTGAAACTGCATGAGATCTCATGAATGAAATTCGTATAGTGTGGAAAGCTCATGGAAAGCCTAGCCACTCGACTGGAAGAAAGTACTGCACAACAGGTGAAGGACTTTGGAAGTAAGCCACATGCTGATGCAAAACCACAGCTTCACGAGCATGATGAGATAAAAATAGTAATATATCAAATGATCAAAAACATCATCTGAGGGACGTGGCACTTATGACAATGATCAATTAAACAGATGTGTCAGATGTGTCATATAGCAGCAATCATTTATATATCATCCAAATGGTGACATGGACTGGTATGGGTTGATGACATTTCTGTTTAGAAGAAAACAGCTCTGGCTATAAAGAACTTAAGAAAGTAACACAATGTTATCACGTCACTTGTCAATCTGATTAAAATTGCAATTCTATATGTATCGCAATTTCATAAATATCCCAATTCATATATTACATTTCCCCCACTTTTGTTACCATTCAAAACCTAAAAGTTTAATGAGTAAGTAAATGCAGCGCCTTCCTTATGACATTAGTTTTCTCACTTAAAAACTAGCCGCATCATTGAAACAATACACACTAACTTCAAATACAATAGTTTAACTGAACAGCACATATTTCTGTCATCCGCCATAATTATTATTTCTGAACAAACTTCTAATTCACTCCTACCACATAGAATGGAAATGTGTGAAGAGTTCAGAGTGCACCACCAGTCGGATTTGAAAGAAATATCGAATTCACAAATGCCTCCAAATCTCAAAACTCAGTAAGCATGCGGGTCGAGTGGCTGCTAGTAAATGAGCATGTATGGCTTCTAACGCTTGCAATTAGTGCTCGCAGTGCTTTGAGTAATGAGTGGGGTTGATACTAATTTGCACACAGATTTTGGAGAAAAAGTCAGATTGGATGCTTTTTATGCACATTATTTTTGATAATGTAAAAAAAAATTAAATGTGTTTCTGTTGGCCACTCCGAAGCTTTTGCGTTCAGTACAGAACTGTTTATATCTGAGGCTGATTGGCCAATCACTGGTCACAGCCAATCAAACTTAAAACCAGCCCATTCTGGTCACTGGCTACTCGACCGGTTCATTTCCATTATAAACATAAAATTATTTTTAGAAAAAATTATATTGGAGTTGATTAGCAACGCAAAATTGCAGTCTGCCTGAGAAATAGAGAAATAATTGCGAACTAGAAATTGTATTATGAAATTCTGTTAAGTTATTCTTTCTGTTATTGTTCTCCTTTTCAGGCTCACTGTCCTATATACCTGGTTAATGTAGCCAGCATGTCAGCAGGAGATGTTTTGGCCTCTGGGAAGATGCATGGTGAGGGCACAACTCTGTCTCTATCCAATTACACCCTATGCAGTGTCTGTCCCTAGAGGCACCTACAGTACCACCTGTGGGGTTGTTTGTGCCTCTTGCACACTTGCTGTTAAGCATTACATGGTAGACATTCAGGATGCTACTTACAGTAAGTTTAATAAAGCATGTCTGGTGTCTTGTGTGTATGTAGGTAAAGTGGTGCACGGGGAGACCACCACTGCCCACACGGTCATAAACGGGCTGCAGTACTACCACCAGGACTGGGTTCATGCTGCTGCCTATGTCACTGTGCCTCCCTTGAGGCTGGACCCCAACACACCCAACTTCTTACTCAGCCTGCTGGGAAGGTAGGTTTCATCTCACACAGTAAAAGCTTCAGTTTTAGCACTTATATAGGACATAACGTCTGTCTGTGCTGCTGTAGCGACACTCTGAATGTGGTGGCGTCAGACCACCGGCCCTTCAGCACCAAGCAGAAGGCCATGGGTAAAGACGACTTCACTAAAATCCCTCATGGAGTGCCCGGTGTGCAGGACCGCATGAGTGTCATCTGGGAGAAAGGAGTGGTAGGTTCAACCTGATGAAACATGATGAAATTAATAAAAAAAAAATTTATGTACACTGTTTTCATTACTTACAAAAGAAAGTGCTATATTGCCGGGTATAGCACGGTTGCGATGTGGCCGAAGGCAACACAGCTGTGCTATAACCAGCAATACAGCATGACTTCAAGTGTGACATTGCTCTTTTACAGCAATCCTGCAAACACCATTTATTTCAATTGTTTCACCATTTGTTTCTTTACGTAACCAGTTATGTCACTCCCCCAACACATACCCTTCCTCGACTGGCAGAGTAAACTAACCATGACCGGCGAATTTTGCGACTGACAGTTATATTAATGGGGTGAAAGTAGTTTTAAATGCTTACTCGAACTATGTAGTCAAAAGGCGAGGAGAATAAAACATCAGCTCTGTTAACTTTCAGGTTCTGTGGTTGAATCCCAGATAGAGTTAAATGGAAAGCTAGTGCCCTAAGCAGGGTGTATGATCACTTATTCCACATAATAAGTAGTGTAAGATTAAGGATTTGTGAGGGATTTGGGATACACCCTTGTTTAGAAGTTAGTTAGATTTGACTTGGGCATGAATAAAACAATGCAAATGGTTCAGAGCGATTTAGAAGCAATTATTAAGGATGTTATTTAAGATGACAACGTTATCAGATGTGTTTTCTTGCTGAAAGTGCTTGTGTGACACCTGGGACGCAGAGTGATATAGTTAAATGTCCCAGTGGTGTTACTATCCATTATCACCACTCATGGAAAGCCTCCCGTCCAATCATCTCGGTCAGAACTAACCGTTGTACAATAAACAATATAATGTGTTATTAGTTATGTAGTAGTTATGCGGTCAATAATAAGGCATTAGTGGTGTGCATGCTGTTAAAATAGAGAAGGGTGCAATTGTAACATGTGACATAAGATAAAATGACTAAATGGCTCAGGTGATCAAGTGATCTTTCAGTTGTAAACACTAATAGCATCAAATAGAATGCTAATAAAGACAAAGCCATCAAAGAGAAACATATTTTCTTCCCAGGTTGGAGGAAAGATGGATGAAAATCGGTTTGTTGCTGTTACAAGCTCTAACGCTGCAAAGATCTACAACCTGTATCCCCGGAAAGGCAGAATCATCCCAGGAGCCGATGCTGATGTGGTGGTCTGGGACCCTGATGCAACCAGGTATAAGAACTATAGTACAGAACAGCTGAGTGATTGTACATCAGTGTGTAGATCAAAGTTAACCAAGTTATTCGAGCCAAGATGAGGCTGGTCACATTTACTTTGAAATATTATTTAAAATTTGTAGATATCAACAGTCCAGCTTCATTTATTACTTTATAACTCATTTATTACTTTTACAGTTTTCTTAGATGTACAAGATAAGTTTGAGATAAAATTGTAGCACCTCTTGAGTATCTCCTGTTAGCTTACATCCACAAAAGAATGTAGAACTGTGATGAGATGTGATGCGTGTTGTCTTTTCACAGAACCATCTCTGTTACCACGCAGTGGCAGGGAGGAGACGTGAATCTGTATGAAGGTCTGCGATGTCACGGTGTGCCACTGGTCACCATCAGCCGTGGCCGTGTCGTCTTCGAAAACGGCATCTTCACCTGTGCTGAGGGTTCCGGGAAGTTCTACCCGCTCCGAACCTTCCCAGACTTTCTTTACAAGAAGATGGTGCAGAGGGACAAGGTACTGTATTCCACTGGGGTTACATAAATCATCTACTGCTTACTAAAATCAGAAAGACTCAATGCTGCGTGTAAAGTATCAATGAGTAATGTAAATATAATAGGAGGTTTTATGTTTCATTTTTCATTTTTATTTTTTTCTTTAATCCGTACCATACTGCCTTAAATCCTAAGAGTTTTCTTGCTTCCTCTAGGAGTGCATTTTCTAATATGCTGGAAGCATGTTTTAATTCACATACAAAAGCTGCTACAGTAATATTCAGTAATAAAATCATAAGCTAGTTTAAAGTGTATTATTATAAGTAATTGTACACAGAGGTTCAACTAATAAGTTTATCACACATTAAGATTAGAAAACAATAAAACAAACGTAGATTAAGCTAGTCTGAAAAGAACTTAATTGGATTTGTTTAACGGCTGTGTGTGTGTGTGTGTGTGTGTGTGTGTGTGTGTGTGTGTGTGTGTGTGTGTGTGTGTGCATGGGCATGTGTGTAGTACAGGAAATCTGGTAAAAAGCGCATTAACATTAATAGAATTTGTTTTGCTCCATTTCCCTCTTCCAGTGCCAGGTCCTGAAGGGAGTGGACCGTGCTCCCTACACAGGCGAGGTCGCTGCAGTGCAGAACGCTGTGAAGAAGGAGGCAGCCCCTTCATCTGGGGACATGACCCCTCGACCCTCCACTCGTCATGGAGGAATGAGAGACCTGCACGAGTCCAGCTTCAGCTTATCTGGTACTACGGCCTGTTTTCCCAGAACGTTCATATACATTTATGCATACACACTAAAGCAGACTTGTCTTAGATGTTTATTTTATGACTTTCGAATTAGTGGGTCATTGAAAAAAAAAAAATCTGTAAAATGGTTTGAAAAACGTACCAGCCAGTAATATAAAATAAATTGTATAAAGTGCTCCGAAGACTACTGATGCATTTTAAAGAATAACTTTATTTCATTTTGTAGTGATTACTGCTTACATTCATTACATTGAAGACATATGTGCCTAAGGGTGGTTTCACATTATGGCCCCGAAATCATTTCTGAGAGCACATGACCCCAAGTCTGGGTAATTTTGGATCAGTAAGAACACAATTGTCCCTTGCACAGGGACGGAATCGAACGGAAGTAGATCGCTGTTTAGATGTGACATCATCAGTGCCGTCTGTGTCCTCTGAAATGTCAGTGTGCACGTACAGTAGCGCGCCAATCTCATCCTCTGGCCTACACAGCCATTGCTGATAAAGTAGGAAGGCACGCGAGAGTCACACTTTTCTTCTGCCCACAACTTCTCCTATACCAATTTGACCAAACCTTCCCAGAACTTTAGTTTAAATGATCAATTTAAACTAATACATCTTATCTAATAAAATAAAATTAATTAAATGATCTAATATTGTTTCAAACACTAACAAAACAGTGACATCTGCTATTACGATGGCATTACGTTCTCTATGGCTGTGTTGGAAGTTTTAGTTCTTGGCTGCTTAGCTGCATTGAAGGCCAATGTTGGCTTGGATATGACATGAACATATCAATCATTGCAGTTTTTTTTTTTTTTTTTTTTTGGAAAAGAGGACCCATTATGCAAAATGCCGTTTTAGTCATTTTAGACATTCAGCATGGTCTCCAATGTGTGTGTGCGCGTCGAAAGAAAAACTTAAAGGGGGGAAAAACATTCCCTGCTATTCCCTGCTATTTTTTCCATTTTTGTATTTTAAACAAGGCAATTAGACTTTACCTCTGTTGTGACCTCAAAAGAACGTAAACTCCCCAAGCTTGTTGCTGGTGGGACGGGGCTCAGAAACTGACACAGAAACTTGACAAGTTATCAAAATATGATTGTGTGTGGGGTATTTCAGCTGGAGTTGAAACTGTTAAATTTTAGTCTTAGCCCTATGTAGCCTGCTTGCCATGTGAGTTAATATAACAGAACAAACAGTAATATATTTCCACAAGCACGTTGATTTTCCATGTATCTACAGTAGCACTACTGTTCGTGCCACCCTGGCTGCATAACAAAACAACATCGTCAGGTTCAACTATAACTTACAGAAACACATCATGATCATGAAACTTACAGGGGTTTTGTGTGATTTTGTTATTTAAATTGTTTTAACCAGGTGTCCAGATTGATGATGACCTTCCAAAGAGATCTTCCCAAAGGATTCTGGCTCCTCCTGGTGGTAGATCCAGTGGCATATGGTAACGTCAGCTGCTGCTATTTTCGGAGCCACCGAATAACTAAACGCGGAAACTAAACACCTAATGTTAACTGATGATTTCACATCGACCAAAATTTATTTAACCCTTGTCACTTTGCTACTAGCATAATTAAATGTCCGTGTTAACAATTTCAGGAAAAAAAGGAGGTTTAGTTCAAAAGGAAACGGAAAAACAAGGTATCTGTGTGGTTTGTAGATCTTGTATGAGATGTGGGTATTGATGCATTACACTAGCATTGATTAATCTGGTCTTGGTGTCATATAGTTCGTTTGGTGAAGGTGCAAGCAAGTTCTCCTCTGATCCTTAGTTTTTCACTTTATATCACTATATTCAGAACAGTGCACTGTGATATGCAACAGTTAAAGGAATACTCGGCAGTGTTTTCAACCTGCCGTTTGTCTGCCACACCAGTTCACTGTTGTGAAATTCCCATGGACAAGAAAGAAGAATGTCGTCACATTTCCCTGTACTGAGAAAAGAGCAAAAAAAATGTTGTGCATTAACCTTTACTGATGCTCCAACAACTGCCTTTAGATGTTGATTTTAACTTGGTTTAAAGATGACATTTTTTCTGTTGTTTCTTTAATACAGGGACTTATGCGATTAGGTTGTAAAAATGCTGGAATATTCCTTTAAAAGATGTATACATTTGGCAGAAAATTTAAACAAACATTACGATACTGCAGCTAATTAATGTGGAAGGATTGTAATATGATATATTTTGCCACATTTTTAAATTATTTGGGCACATATCTATGTGTTTACCTCAGTGTTTTATCTTTGGAATTGCACTTCTGTACAGTACGACCCTGCCTCTCCATTTGCTTAACTGTACATCTTTGGTGGTAATCAAATAACACATTAAAAAAAAAGATGCTTCTATGTTGCAGCCTCAGTATCGCTTTTGTATTTTCAGTGTGTACATTTTTTTTTTCACACGACTGTTGACTTGTGGATGATTCAAAAGTAAGTTGTTTAAATCAAACCAATTCCAGAGCTATGATTTAGCCAGAGACTTGTGTATGTTCATTTTGGTTGATCGTTTAAGCGTTAGTTTTCCCGACATGACATGATGATTGGCAACAGTGGTGTGTCCCTGTGCGGTAAACTTGTGTTGTGTTGCCGAGTGTTCTCGATAGCTATTCATTATTAGATTTGCCGGGAGTGTTTATGGTCAAGTAACCTAGTAATGTACCTCCCATAAATGTGAACCGATATGAACGCCATGTTTACAGTGTCACATATCACATGCAGTATCAGGATTGATTTTTCTTACTTAAATCCGACCGCATTGTATTTATATAATTGCCTGGAATTGCCTTCTTAATTTCACATAATACCAGTAATACTACTAAACAGATATCTGTGTTTTTAATTCTGAATTTTTATTCACTTTAAATGAACACTCTGAATGGATATGGCTTTTAAGACCACTAATAAATAAATAAATAAATAAATAAATAAATAAAACACTTTTTCTTTACAAGTCACAGGTTATTATGATTTGGTATCGTCTTGCCCAATATACAGTAACACTCCTTTAACACTTATAACATCTGTTTTATTTAATGCTCAATCTAAACAAGCCCTTAAAATGGTAGAATGGATCACAAACATAATGAAGTACAAGATTTAATGGAGGTTTATTTGCTAGCATATCTTTTACTGGCTCTGTTACTGCTCTCCTCAGTTGTTCAGCCAGGTTGCGAGACCTGAATGAAAAAAACATTCATAACAGAGTAACGACAGTAAAGATGTCATCGTAAAACATTCCCACAGATACACTAGGATTTCTCTATTGGTGCTGAATATTAATGTGTGTGGAAGTTATTGTTTCCTCAACATTTCTCTCAATGTTTCTCAACCGTGTTTTTTTTTTTTTTTTTTAAATATACCATGTATGTATGCACTAGAAGTGTATGTGTTATGTTTCTCTCAAATAAACCCTGTCCAACCTTGTATGGTATTTTTGATCGTACTGTACGTTCAACAACCACGATATGCATGCATTATTACAGTGTATAATACTATTGTAGTAACACACACACATACATACAGTACGTGCATGTATACATACTAACTCTCTTGTATACTGTAGGTTGGAGGGAAGCCTGTAGCCAATCCATTGCACACACGCACACACTCACTCACATACTAGGACAATTTGAAACACAAGTTAGCTTGATCTGCATGTCTTTGGACTGTGGGAGAAAACCAGAGTACCCAGAGGAAACTTCACACACAGACCCAAGGCAGGAATTTAACCCTCAATCCTGAAGGTGGGACACCATAGAGCTAGCCGCTACACCCTAGCATACACACTATTACGTATAAATAATAGTGCAGTCCCACAATCAGTGTGTCTGAATGACAGTACAGATTTCCCATAATGCAACATCAATAGCCTGATCAACAACAAGCAGACTACCCTATATAGTAAGGGTGGTATAATTGACTAATTGACTTAGACATTAATCAAATGACTTTGAATAGTGGAATAAAAGTAAAGTGCTCAGAATTCTTTGTACTCTGACCAACACTTTGCAACACTTTAATATAGAAATGTATTTAGTCTGTCCGCTGTATGGTTGCAGGAATCGTTTAATGTATAAAATAATGGCACTGAAGGGGCCAGATCTTGGACGTTCCCTATACTGTATACGTAAGTAATGTCCAGGACGAGGAAGTAAGAAAATAATAAACAACAGTGTGGTGATACTGAAGCTGATTATTTTCCAATTGCAGCATTTACTAACATGATTAATTTCCCCACCGCACTTTGCCAGTGCTCAATTCTTATTTACGAAACAGATTCTGTTGGCACACATTTAATAGCAGCTATAAACAGGCATGCCCTCACCACCCTTTCTATTAAAATGAATACGATGAAAAGCAGTTTGCCATGTTGTAGTGAAACTGGAAGAGCTTCAGTTCTAAAAGTTTCCTTCATCAGCAAAAGTACAACTTAATCTGTCCTGTTCAAGTTGTTACTATAGAAGTTACAGTATAATGTAATAGAAGTACAAGTGTATTAATACAAGCCCATGATTGGTTTTTCAGTCAGACATAATGGCAAAGCTGCTATTACAGAAAGTTAATCAACACCTTGTGAAAATCATGAATTCAAAAGAAATGGCTTAAAAATATTCAAGTATTCAAAAAACAAAACAAAACTGCTGTATAATAAATATGTTTAATGTATTATTTTTATACCTATTACACATTTTTACAGTTTGGCCTACATTAATACTAACAAAAACAACAACATGCTGTAGTATGCTGATGATTATGATTACTACTACTGCTATGACTTTAGCCTGTTCAGGAGCAGGGGTAAGCTCAGTTATTAAGGCATTGGACCACGGTTCGGAAGGTCACAGGTTCAAAATACACACCACCATCAAATTTCCCCTGTTGGGCCCTTGAGCAAGGCCCTTCACCCTCATCTGCTCAGGTGTCAAATGAGATAAAAAATGTAAGTCGCTCTGGATAAGGGTGTCTGCCAAATGGCAAGTGCATAGAGGCTTTGTGATTAGCACTGATGCCTCGTCCCTTCTGGGTTGAGACTTTGAATCTCAAATGTATGCTCTGTATGCCTGGAGTTTGCATGTTTGCATGTTTGGTGGAAGTACAGTACTCTAAGGAGTAGGCTAAATACTGTTGACAAATTGCTTATAGTATATGATTGTGTGTGTGTGCGTGTCTGTGTGTTTGAGTGTGTTTATGGCACAAAGCAATTTGCAAGGGGGTTGGTGCCGCATCAAGCGTGCATCCTGCCTTGTGCCTGCCTGATAGACTCCAGGCCCATGCGACTTTGCACAGGATAAGCGGTGTAAACAATGATAGATGTTACCAACCTAGGAAATGCATTTTTAATTGTTTGTATTTCTGACCAAATGTTTTGAGAATAACACAAATCTTAATTTTAACAATGTCTGTTGCTCCAGTGTTTTTAGATCTTTTTGTCAGAGGTTACTATGTTATACTGAAGTATAATTGCAAGCATTTCATAAGTGTCAAAAGGCTTTTATTCACAAAAACATTAAGTTTATGCAAAGAATCAATATTTGCAGTGTTGACCTTTCTTTTTCAAGACCTCTGCAATTCACCCTGGCATGCTGTCAATCACCTTCTGGGCAAGCATCCTGGGTGACAAGCTTTTTTTTCCTGGATGCCCCTAACAATCAGAAAGCGGATTCATCAGAGAAAATGACTTTACCCAAACCTTCAGCAGTCTAATCTCTGTACCTTAGCAGAATATCAGTCTGTCCCTGAGCTATTTTTCCTGTTGGATGATGGGTGAGCACTATCATCAGTCCTGTGTTATGCCAACAGTAAAGCATCCAAAGGCCATTGATTAATATTTGTGTCATTCTCATGGTGCCTTAAATATCTCCAAGCATAGGACTTTTGCATATGCACTTTTTGGGAAAATGTAATTTTATTTAAAACACACATAATCGGTATTTCTTGGCAGAGGCGCTTTGTAAAACTCACGATTAACTCGTTATTTTGAAAGACATTAAAAAAAAAACGTTAAAAAGTATTGGAGACTTTTGGGAGAGCAGCCTGTAATGACTATCGTGGTACTTGACCATATAAACGGCAGGGGCGGGGCGCCGGTCAGTCCAGCGCATGCGCAGTAGCGGCGGGGGCGGCCCGTTACAAACCACTGCACCGCGCTGTAACCGCTAAACCAGCAGCAGGGCTAGTCTGGGATTTTGACAGGAGGCGTTACGTAGGCTACGTCGGAAACCTAGGCAAAAAGACATTACAGTAAGTAATGAAATTCTGCGCATTTGGTCTTGTTGTTGCTTATTGGCTGTAAAAATCAGCTTGGGCCCGGTTCGCGTTTGGGCCTTTGTGGCTCAGAGAGAGTGTCTGAGTGTCCAGTCAGGGAGAACGGCGGTTACAGTCAGAGTGGGCAGCGCGTGCGCCGCGGCCTGGCAGGATTCATTTTCGTTCGATTATTTAGTTTTAGTGAGCAAGCACGACATGTAGTCCAGTTATTATGTTATAAAACAAAGTCATGATGTAGACAAGATTTCCGTGGAGCCTTACAGACGACAATGACAGTGTGGGCTGGTGGGCCTGCGGGCTGTGTTGGAAGTCATTGCAGTCAGTAATGTTTCACACTGCTGTCTGCCCTGTCCGTGCGCCTGCACATTCCCTGACTCAGCTAACTGATTCCATACAATCTCAAGTTGTGCTAAAAAAAAAAAACCCTTCCACGGGGATTGTCTTGTCGTCATCTAACGTTAGAACTATATGGGTTTACAGTAAGCATGCACACTGGAACTGTTATTAATAATAAAGCAATGCAGCTGAAGTACAATCCGAGGGCATTTATTTATCAAGACAACATGTTTAGACTCAATTAAATATTAACAGCGTACTTTCTTTTTTTGTAAATATTCTCCGTTATGTCCGAGTGAAGAGTAGTGCGCGTGCGATGGCATGTTAACCGTGCAGTGGGGCAGGTAAAAAATAAAAAATAAAAAATCATCTCCAAGTCAAGTGTTAAACACCTGCAAGATTAAACTCAGCTGCACTGCAGATCGCCATCACCAATCCCAAATCTAACAGAGAACCATTGATTTGCTGCCACTACATATAAAGGTGTGATAAAGGTCATGCGTGTGTGTGTGTGTGTGTCTGCTTAAATGAAATTCGTCCCAGTGCAGCACAGAATCAAATGTATGGCCTGGGCAGGGCAGGTCTTCTCAGGCTTTTTGTAACCAGTGACTTCTTTAACTTTACGTTTCAATCATCCCATCATGCAACATGTAAAAAGTAAACAGACACATGTTGTTTTATAATAAGATATATGCAGCAAGTATGGTTTAGATAGTTATTAGTATTTTATACAAAATTAATACTTTAATGGCCATAACTCCCAAAAAGAGTCTATAACCATTTCTCCTTTAAGGGAAATTATGGGGGATATAACACAGACCACACACATTTTAAAAGACGTCACATAGCATTTTCCCTGACAGCTTTAGGGTTAAAAGCCTGATGTGACATGTGTCACAGTAGTAATTTCTTGATTTAGTTTGTATCAATTTGTTTAAGAAATGCAGTCAGAACAGTTAAAATACAAAATGTGAGATGTTGTTAAATCATTAGAATTGTTTTAAAAAAAAGAGATACAACATTAATTCAGGAAGATTTTTAAAATTAGCTAGCTCTGTCACATGTGATAGCCTGGCATAAAACCGTTTTGGAAATGATGTCATGGGCACACAAATTCACAGACTGTCACATGAATGCCCCAGGATGTTCATTAGATGTCACTTACTGACTTCATGAGTTAAAGTCAAGGATAAAGCAGAATAAAGAACTTTCCAGAACATTTAAATTGTTTGTGTCACTTGTGTCAAGAACACATGGTGACACAGGTGTCACGAACCGTTTAAATGTTCTGGAAAGTTCTTTATTCTGCTTTATCCTGAGTTATTTAACTCATGGGCTATGGACAACAACTCATCTAGGCATAGACAGAGAGTGTTGCTCTCAACAGATCTTCACTTCCGGGCATGCTTAAAGCTGGATAGAGTTGATGGAAACAAATAATAGTCAAATAAAAATGCTAACACTTTTTCATATGAACATTTTTACAATAAAACTATGTGCTGCTTCTTGCATGTCTCTGTATATTACTGGCTTTTCCTCCTTCGTTCTTCATCTGTCTACTGTACATGAAAATGCAAATATATGCTGTCAAAGCATGTCAAACCAGCAGACACTGATATAACCCTAATAAAAAGCCTGAATAAAGTAATAAAGTTCTCAGTGTGTGTCACGCTTTGAGGTAAATCACATGACATAGAGTGCATGCAGAGCCAAAATCAGCATTTTTCCTGTCCACATGTCAATACTGGATTTCTGAAATAGCTTTACCCAGCTAAGAGTTTTCCAAAAAGTCCCTTTTCCTGAAATTGAGTTTGTGTGTGAATGGACCTGTTTTTAAATATTTTCATGTATGTGTGGATTAGGCCTGAGTTGTTGATTCAGTTCAAGTGACTGATCAAACAGGCGAGTCACTATAATATCATTGATAATGATGGTGATTTCCAACAAACAACAAAAACAGAATACCACAGAAATGTTATTTGTTCATTCACTCACCTTTGAAGCACAAAGTTCATCCACAAAGCCAGTAAATATGGTTAGTTTTTGCATCAGTGAGCTGAAGCAAACTGACTTTCATTAGTAAGCACAGCATTACCGAACTCGTATTTATAGTGAAGCCAAACAACACATTTCTGCATGAAAGCAATGACATTAAAGTCTCCTGGCCATGCTTCAATATATGACTTTGAGATTCAGAACAGGTTGGATTTCCACCATTGTAAATAAAAAAGCTCCCAAACTGTGTTTTACTGACCACAAATTTTCCCTGGATTTCACTTGAAAATAGTTCAGATAAAAGATCGTCCAACAAGTTGGCCAACATAATCGGAAAGGATTAACTTCCAGATAAGGATTGTTTCTTTCCTTAATCTCTGATGATTTAACACTTGGATGTAGGGAACCAGAACACTAGCAGTTTAGTACTTTTAATGGATTACATAAACTTCACCTTGACAGTTAATAATTAATAGTTATTAGAGATGGGGAAAATCGATTCAGTTAGATTATTTTGTGTGACAATTCATGTATCACCATACTGACTTAAAAAGATATTTTTTTTAAATAAAATTTTTTATTTGTATATGTTTGCATTTGAAGTAGAATAAAAGTCACTTTTCTTATATAATTCCTCTAAACTATCCACACAGCATAGCGTCCTGTGTGGCAGGAGCAAATTATTTGCTAAGTTTGTTTAGAATTGTAATGATATCTGAAGAAAAAAAATTATTAAATTATGATAATTACAGAATAGTAATTCAAAATGAATGTACGTGAGGTGATTCCCATCCTTAATAGTTAGGGTATTATACTGTGTTTCTCTCAATTTTTTTTTTTTTGGAACATCATGTTTTGTTCAGAGAACTTAAAATAAAATATTATCATCTGTTTACCTCGTCTCTGTCATATTGCACATGATTGATCAGTATTAATTAGCTAAAAAAAAATGAATTCTTGTCTAAAGGACATTTGACTATTTTCACATTGGAATGGTTACCTTTCACTGTCCTTCGAATTCCAATGTTAAATGTCCAGCCAGGCATAATAATAACTGACTGTCTTTACATCATTTCCTCCATGTAAGGAATGGCGGTGAATGTATACTCAACGTCTGTAACCAACGAGAACCTGAGCCGACATGACATGCTGGCATGGGTGAATGACTCTCTCCAGCTCAGCTACACCAAAATAGAGCAATTATGTTCAGGTGAGTCTCACCATGTTTAGCACTGGACAGACTGACAATTTTACCTGAACTACATTCACTGCGCTGGTCATCAGTTCCCCACAAAACTCTCCCATGATTCACAAACTCGTTTGGTTCTGAATGATTCTGAATGTCGTTTCTTTTTTTGTGTGTTTTTATTTATCTGTAGGTGCAGCATATTGTCAGTTCATGGACATGTTATTCCCAGGGTGTATTTTTCTCAAGAAGGTGAAATTCCAAGCAAAACTGGAACATGAGTATATACACAATTTTAAAGTTCTTCAGGCAGCTTTCAAGAGGATGGGTGTGGACAAAGTTAGTTTGTTTTCATAGTTTTTTGTGTCATTTAACAAGGCTTTTTATTGGACTTATAATGTTAATCACTTCATGCATTATGAATAAGCAATATAATAATATATTGGGAAAAAAGTTTGTTATAGTGACTTTATATTTGATTATGTATCTGTTAATTTTCTGTATTAAAATGTCTGTACCTTATGTTCTGCTCAGTTACTAGAGAAAGAACTGAGAATTTGATATTTTGTTACGAGTTGTAAGGCAGTGAATGTCAATAAGTCTTCAAGATTATAGGACAACTTAAATTGACTACACCTAATCTTATAAGAGTTTCAGAATTCCCTCAATGACTTGTCTGCCTGTAATTAATTTTAAAATTTCTTTTAATCAGATAATCCCAGTGGAAAAGCTTGTAAAGGGGAAGTTCCAAGACAACTTTGAATTCGTCCAATGGTTCAAGAAATTTTTTGATGCCAACTATGATGGAAAAGAGTATGATCCTATTCAAGCTAGACAGGGCCAAGACATCGCTCCTCCCCTGAATCCAGGTGAACACTTTTCCCACAAACCCAAGAGAACTGGTCCAGGTAACCCCAATATTCTACTGCACCTCTGCTGCATCCATCGCTGAGCTTCTACCCTGCAAATGGCCGGTTTGTGCACGGTCTTGGGAATGACTGCTCCATGCTCAAGCTTCCATAAAAGTGAACAGTGTGAAATCGCATATTGTGGTGAAATATTCAGCTCAGTGCCATTGAGAAAACTCTCACTGTAAACATGTGACTAACCCCCATAGTTGCACAGTGACGACTTGGGCTAATGGTTTAAATTTCATTACAATTCTTTTAAATTATGGAAAGACCGAAATCAAATTATTCACTCTAAGGATTTTTGTGTTTATGGTTAAAAGTCTTTTTTACCAAAAATTTTTAGGACGTACTATGAAAATAGTATAATTGAGGCAGAAACTTTCTAGTATTATGCATAAATAATATTAAAAAATAACCTGCAAATTACACTATAGCTTGGTGTGATGTCATTGGGCTGGATTGGAAATGTATCTATATGTACAATTCAGTCTCTAATACCTTTTTATAATGATGTAACTTTGGTTAAACATGCCTGAAAAGCTAATGTTTTACAGCGTTTCTGTTCCCATTTGAGTTTAACCAAATGTTACAGAATTAACTAAATGTCCATGCAACAGCTTTAGACTAGAAGGCTGATCTTTATTCAGGCTTTAACCACCTGAGTTAGCCTGGCACGTCATTAAACGTTGCTACTTCTGCATATTTAAAGTACATCAGCTTACTGCATGAAACAATATTTCCTTTATATAGCTTGGTGGTTATAAGACTTTGTCCCATCACTAAAGTTGTTTTCGTTTCAGGGCCACAGAGAACATCACCGACAGTACCGAAAAACATGCCCACACCACAGAGGGTGATGAACCCTCCTGTCAGGAAGAACCCTAGTCTCGCTCGGAATGGAGGTGGCGATGCTGAGATCATGGAGCTTAATCAACAGGTAGAGTCAGTGGGAGGGTAAGGACATCTTAATCTGCCTTCCAGTGTTTCACGTGAGTTGGGTGATGTATAATTGTTTCTTATAACTCTACACAATTGCAAATCTATCTTTATCAACAGATTTATTTATTTATTTATTTATTTATTTATTTATCTATCCATCTCCTCTGTTTGTACAGATAAGTGACCTGTTTTCTGTAGTCGTAGTGTAGCAAAAGATTACAATACTTCCTTGTAATGATTGTCCATTATTCTCATTATGGGTTCAGAAATGTTTGGCCTGTTTATAATGACCTATATTCCTCAGAATAGCTCTACCTCTGCCTGCCCCCTCTCTGTAGTAACAGAAGTCGTCCTTTTTTGTTTTTTCCCCATTTCCTTTGCAAAGTTAATGGAACTGAAATTGACTGTAGACGGCCTGGAGAAGGAAAGAGATTTCTACTTCAGCAAACTGCGAGACATTGAGCTGATCTGCCAGGAACACGAGAGCGAGAACAACCCCATCCTCACTAAGATAATTGACATCCTTTATGCCACAGAGGTATGCCTGAAGATATTAGAATGGATAAGTAAAGAATAATTTGGTAATAGTTCACACTAGCAAGACAAAGCTATTTTTTTTATGTGTGTGTAACACAGAGCCATGATTTTAGTAACTGCATCTAGTAACAAAGCGACAGTGTAACATTTAAGTTGAGATTTAATGCAGATTAAGTATGAGACAGTAAGAGGGCAGGGAGGCACGGTGGTGTAGTGGTTAGCACTGTCGTCTTGCACCGCCAGGGTCCGGGTTCGATCCCGGCCAGGCTTGATGCCCTTCTCTGTGTGCATGGAGTTTGCATGTTCTCCCCGTGCTTGGTGGGTTTCCTCCGGGTACTCCGGTTTCCTCCCACAGTCCAAAGACATATAGGTTAGGCTAATTGCCGTTCCCAATTATGAGTGAGTGTATGTGTGTGTCTGCGATGGATTGGCGATTGGTGTACCTTGCCATGCGCCTTAAGTCTCCTGGGATAGGCTCCAGGCCCCCCGTGACCCTGAATACAGGATTAAGCGGTATAGATGATGAGTGAGTGAGTAAGAGGGCAGTAGTGGCTCAGGACGTTGCTGATTAAAGTTTGTTTTCTTTTGCAATTTAATTTAAAAAGTAAACTCTCAAATCTTCTAGTTTAACTTGTAAAGTGATTACGGCTTACAGCTAATGAAAATAAAAATAAACAATCAGTAATTTCAAGTAACCTGAGCATTGTGTTTCTTGCTAATTTAAATGCAAGTTTCAAAATTTAAGCTAGACGAGAATTAACTATAATAAATGCCATGTTTCTCGAAATGCAGGAAGGATTCGCAGCGCCAGAAGATGAGGAAATAGATGAACAGGCCCACCTGGACCAGGATGAATACTGAGTGATCTCTTTCATTTCCATCTCTCCCTCCCTTCCTCCCTTTCCATATCCTAATTCTCCTGCCCCACTACCCTCTCCTCCCTCCCCTGCCTTCACTTTGGAATTACTCCCCCATTGCACGCTGTTGATATCTCCTCCATTACCTCTGTATCTATGGATGCCCCGTATGTACTAAGTATCTGTTTGTCTACTCCTACTACAGTTCATGCACTACACCTCAAAAGGCCCAGTACTACCCACTTCACCCCCAGACAACAACATCAGCAGTGATGTATCCTAGTCATCTCAGCATGTTTTACATTACGACCTGGAGAATGAACATGACATCAGACACTGAGGGTAGCACAATGGACTTAACACAGTACTGTACATGGTATGATGAGAAAGTATTTTTGAAGAAAACGAGGAAAAAAGGGGATACTGCCTGGAATGCAGTTATTTGCCTTAGATCTCCTGCATATTTTGTCATTGCTCTGCACTTGCTCTGTTCATTACAGTCATTCTACAAAAAATTTATTTTACTGACAAGCTCGCACAATAACAAATAAGAATACTGTGAATTCTATCAGTCTGCCACATTTGGATCTGCTATTTTGGGTGTTTTTGGATTACGCAGTTACAGAGATATAATAATGGAAGTGTGGGAAGACAAAAGAAAAAAAAAAGTTAAGAAACCAAAACACAAAGAATGTAACACATTGCCCTTTTACCATTTAGTAAGTTATTGCATATCTAATGGGAGCATGTGAATGTTATACCTGTATAATGAATGAGTGATATATTTGTATTATTATAATTTTTTTTTATGGAGCTTGGGGTAAGTTTGATTGACTCAATACTGCTTGCACAGTTTCAGATAATGAAACAACTGTTGGAAAGAAAAGTGGTACTTGATGCTGATCAATCTAAACAGTGACACTACTGATAAAATGGCATTTAATTAAGGCTTTGCTGCTAATTTTACTGCATCTGTGTATATTTTTTTATTATTTATTTTATTCTGCTATTGAATAGCATGAGCTGTGTTTTTGTGACTATATTTTATGTTAGGAGTTAAGGCCCAGATGTGAAGGAACTGAATGCTGTTTGCCTAAAGCATTGTGCTGCTTTTACAGTCTGAGTCCTCACCCATTGGCATCGGGACTGTCTCACTCATACTTGTTTTGTCTACATAAAAAAGGACATAATAGTGCATAAATTGTTTTGCGTTTTATTGAGTAAATAAACAGTTGTAAAAATATTTGTCTCCAAGTCTGCTTGATGGCTTCATACCTAAACTCATTTAATAATAGCATCTGACTCATTTAATAAATAAGACATTTGGGATCTTTGGATGCTGTAGAAGAGTATGCACTGCTAAGTCATTACATTGTCTTTGGTTTGGGAAGATGTGTTTACTGCAACCTCAGCATTCATATTCAATCCTGTACTCAGCCACTCAACTTTAAATTGAATATATGAGCTATGTCCTCACCAGATTTTCTTTGCTGGTAAAAAATAAAATCTCAGGCAAAAGTCGGCTTATGTTTTGCCATGCCATATGGCAGAGATTCAATCTCAATAAGAGTCAGGTTTTCAGTTGATTCTCTCTCTAAGTAGACTTTACATTTGTGGATTGTTTATTATTATTATTATTATTATTATTATTATTATTATTATTGCAGCACAATCCAAAAACAACATAGCCAAGGAGGATGAAAGGAGCAGTAAATAAGTAAATAAATAAATAAACAAACAAAAACTGGAAACACCAGAAGCAGAAAATAAAAGTGTATCCCTTATAATTTGCATAAATGTAAAATTCAAACAGGTTTGGAGAAAGCCTGTTTACTCCACACAGACCGAAGTAAATGCAAGACTCGTGAGTGCCCTCTACAGGCGCAATGTGTATGCGCATCTGCAGTCATTTTTTAAAAAAGGATGTGGATTTCTCTAGATATTTTTTTTTTCAACCAAATCCAACAACTCAAATATTAAACTCGTTATTCAGATGAGTACAACTGCAGACTGGCTTTCAGTTGGAGCTACAGAGATTTTTTGTTTCTGAACCTTTAACCGACAGTACAATTTGACGTTATTGACATCATTTGTAATTGGGATAACCATTAATTAAACCCATTAAATTCTAATAGATTGTTAAGTATAATACTGCTCCATAATATGCTATATATAATACTGCATTGTTGATTTCGCAAGATTTTTGTCCGATTTCTGTCCTGTTATTGGAATTAAGAACATAGAATCAACGCTTTAAATCGACTACATGGAATACCATTACTTAGAATTACATTTACAGTCGACTCCAGATTTTCTAGACTCCCCTAAAGCCTTATTATTCGTGCTTGTTGCGCATGCGCAAATGAGATCAATTTAGTATTTCGCTGCTTTAACGCCCCGCCCTTAAATCTATTCTACTATTCCCAGCGACTTGTCAGTTCGTGTTGAGTATTGATTGATTTTTTTTTTTTTTTATTATCGTTTTTTAAAGTGCTACCAATATGTCAGGAAAAGTTACCTCCGATAAAACTATACTGTAAAGCTATAGGTAGGAGATAGTAAGAAAGTAGCATTGACTGATATAACTATACATTTTGCTTACCGGTTGGGGGAAAAAATGACAGAACACCTGTTTGTATAAATTGATTGCTTTTGCGCATGCGCGCCACCACAAGGCTTACAGATGAATAGTAACCCTTTACAAAGGGTCACTTCTGTCCTATAGAGTGTTAAGGTACAGTAGCGTCTAAACGGAAAGCTAACTAAAGCTAACTTAATGGAGCTTAGTTACAGCCTGTGAGGTTTGTAAATAATACCAGACTGCTGCTTCAGCCAGTAATTAGAAAGGTTTGTGCTAAGAATGCAAAGCTAGTTTTTCAAAGCTAGTGCTATCTTACATTAGCACTCTCATTTTCTCAGTTTGTTTTGATTTAAGATATCAGAAATGTATACATTTTTAGGACCTCCATAAATTAACCAAATACATCTTGGACATGCTTAAAACATATAACCACATTCTATTAAGAAGTATGTGATGTGATGTTTTTTTAATTTTTTTTATCTTATCTTCATAATTAAACTGAAGTTCTGATTCGAGAGACAGAGTGGAGGAATGAGACATTTCAGTGGTTTGTGTTTTTACTTACAAGATTGTTTCTTGGTCCTGCAGTGAGCCCTCGCCAAGCATGCAACAAATCCTAGAGCAAAGTAACACTTTCGCCTTGTCCATTAACCATTGCTCACCTCCATCACAAGGTGTTGTCCTTAAAAGGCGTCACTTCCAGTATGCACTGGCTGGAAGGAGCAAAAGGTTGGCTATGTAGCTTTATTAGTGTATAACAAATTTGTCCAAATGAAACAGGGATCCAAAATTTCTTACTGGCTTACTGCATGCAGGATTAGCAGCAATGAGGAGATGCAAGATCCTGAGATAAACGAATCAACACTCTTGAATAACGTGGGTAAGATTTTCTTTTACATTCCTAATATATATTTAGAGTTGCACCCACTTATGCATTCCTTTTGTGTTTGTCTGCCAAAGAAAAAACGCATGCAAGACCTCTGGTGTATCTTTAGACATGCTGGAGCCATCACTACAACACTGAAGTTCATGTATTTCTTTCTGTTGACTTTTATGGATGATGAATGATTTGCAAGGTCAAAGTCCTACTCTATAGAGTACTCTTTGGAAAATGTGAATGCATTTGTGCTGTGTCTTGTCTCGTACAGTAGCTTATCAAGAGTGTGAGTAAGTAAATATGATGTAGAATGTCGATGTTTCAGATATCTAAATAACACTGACCTTTTACACAACAGACCAGGTGGGTAAACCAAAGAACTGTACCTCAGATGAACTGTCATCATATATGGATAAACAGTCTCTGCACATAGTTCCACGAAAGTTTCGCATGAGGGATCAGGTACTATGAAAAATGGATTTAGGATGCATCATTGTTTGTAGTTTCCTGTCAACAATTATTAAAGCAGCATTCTAATTCATGTCATGTACGGTGATTAACTTTTTTTTTCCCTTGCAGTATGGAGACCTTTTGCCAAAAAAACGCACAGCAATGGCACAAGTCTCTGCCTCATATTTACCTTCATCACATGTGGAAGGGTTCAACAAGCTTACTCTCAATGTCAAAAGCCTTAAACTTGGAACACTAGACTTTATTTTTAGAGGGCCTGTCACAGTGAGTCTTTGGTCTTTTCAGAGTTTAAGACTTTAATGAATTCTCAGCACCATCCTGAGATACTGTTTGTATTTAGTTTCGGTGCAAAACCGCGGTCTGTATAAGTTTCCTTTGGGTTCCTCCAGCTTCCTTCTACCACCTAAACACACACCGGCAGCTGGAAGGCCCTTCCATGTGAATGTTTGTGTTGCCCTGAAATAACTATTTCAGGTCTATGTGGGTGTGGTATAAAGGTTACCTATTCTAAAGATCAACTAATTCATGTTTATTCAGCTGTTAAGGTATTTGTTGGTGCAAAGAGATGGCCAACCACTAACTAGTCTGTGTTTCTGTTTCAGTTTTCAGTGGATTATATTGAGATTACAAACAAAGGTAAGATCCACATGATGGATACAGTAATGTGGATATTGTTTTGTTTACTTAAGAATTTAAAATAGTATTCATCATGTGGTAACAAGTATATTGTCTCCTAATCAGTTTTGTCTGATTAAATCACTTATTAAATTACTTACATTTAAAGGAACTTTTATCGACCTTTTAAAATGATTATTTGGTTATTTAAAACCAAATTAATTACTGCTTAAAACCTGCTGACCTGTGTGTTTTGTTTTGCCTTGTTTTTTTTTTTTTTTTAATTTTAAAGTGTGGATTCAGGCATTAAACCTCACCAGCTGTGAATGGTGCAAGGGACATAGAGTGGCAGCACTGATTCTTCAAATGAACGATCCCGCACTATGGCATCTGAGAGAGCAGCTTGCCATGTCGACAGATGTGGGTATGTCAGAGCAGAGCAAGAATTAGTATCTGAAAGTCTTTTCTTTTTTCATATCATACAGTATATGTGCCAAACATATAACAGTAACAGTAAAATTGGTAATAAAGCTTTAGGGCCATGACACATTTATCTTTTGAGATAGACAAGAAAGATGCATTTAGAGCTCCATTATAAATAAATTATAAGTACAATGATTTTCCATCATTTTCAATAATATTCTTGTTGCTTCCTTTTTCCCCTGACAGATCAACTAGAAAAATACCTCATCATCATCTTTGAGAGTCCACCAACAGTGTTGGAGGAAGCCACGCTAGAAGAAATATTTACAGAAATCGGCAGGCTTAGAAATTCAAATAACTTCTTTGTCAAACTCGCATGTGAGGAAGCAACCAGCAGACTAATGGGATACAAATGTTCTCACAAGGTGACTTGTCATGGAAGTGTGAGTCTTCTACTGTACCTTTAAAGAATGAATACCTTCATTTTTTGTGAGTCTGCCTGTCTAAAAAAAAGAAATTGCACAATCTAAGGTTTCATTCAGGCAGCTTTAGCTTTGATTTGACTCAGGTTGTGTGAGAAAATTATACCTTATGCTCCCAGCACCACTGTTTCACAGTTTAAGTCCTGGAATATGCCTGTTCCATCAGGGTGTAATTACTCCATAGATGTGATAACCTGGTTATTCAGTACATTCTTGTCATCAGCTGCCTTCATTTTATTGCCACATAACTTTGCTGAGCCTAGACCTGATCAACTAAACCAACCCCAGATTATAACACCCCCTTCAGAGGCTTGTACAGTGGCCACTATGCATGGGGGGTACATCACTTGCACTTCACTTCTTATCCTGAGGCACTTATCACGCTGAAATAGGGTCAGTCTGAACTCTTCAGAACATAAGGCCTTTTCCACTGCTCCAAAGTCTAATCTTTATGCTCCCTAGCAAATTAAAGTCCTTTTTTTTTGCTCCAACTTTCACTATTAAACATAGCTATGGTTTTTAGTGTTGATTTACTGATGTTTTTTTTTTTTTTTTTTTTTTTTTATCATGTAACTTTTTTTCTTCAATATTTTATTTTATTTATTAATATTGTTAATTTACATGATTTTGATAACAGGAACAACTGTGTTGTACATCATCTATTTTCTTTGTGTTGGGATTAGGATTTATACTCGGTTCCCTTTTCACCCATTAATGTTCAAAGCGACATAACAACCCTGAGTGTCTCTGACAGTGAAGATGATGACCTGATCAATTGCTCATCCTCACGCACTCAACCAGCCAAAATGTGAGTGAGTTCAATTTGATGTTTTTACTTGGATGTGCTTTTAGTAGCAACTCTAGAGGCTTTTCCTCTCCAGACTGGTCATATACCCACCTCCCCCAGCTAAGGGTGGCTTTTCCATCACAGAGGAGGACCTCGGTTGTCTCGATGAGGGCCAATTCCTTAACGATGTGATAATAGATTTCTATTTGAAGTAAGTGCTAGCTTTAATGTGTGGGTGTTCTTTAAGAAGACTTTTTTTTTTTGTTTACTGTATATTTTGTATGCATCTCAGATATTTGGTAAGTGAGAAGTTGAAGGAGGAGGATGCCAAGAGGTGTCATGTGTTTAGCTCCTTCTTTTACAGTAGTCTCACTCAGGATGACCTTAAGGAGGATCCAGATTGCACAGATTTATCGTAAGTCTGAAAACTATAGGCCTATGCAATTATTAATGGATATTTATACATTTCCAAATGCTGTATTATGTTTGCCAAAATTTCCATAGGATTCAAGAGAGGAGGCATAACCGGGTGAAAACATGGACCAGGCATTTGGATCTTTTCAAGAAAGACTTCATTTTTGTCCCGATTAACCAGTCGTGAGTTCTATTCTCTCTTATTTTTTTTCTGTAGATCTTGAGTAACTCTTCTTATAATGTATATCAGCTTCAGATTGAAGTCTTTTTGAGCCTTTTTAAATGTTAACTACAGTAATTCCGATATTTTCTCAGTGCTCACTGGTACCTGGCTGTAATCTGCTTCCCGGGCCAAGCATCATGCTGCTCCATAATGGATATTTGTGAGAATAAGAATGAGGAGAACTCGATGGTGTTTACTCCCAGTTCACCTTTTTCAAACCCCATGTCACTTTTCTACAGACACCAAACATCTAAGGAGGTTTCCAAGTGGAGTACAGCTGAAGGTACACTAACAATAGACTCAGTGCTGATTGGTTGTTCAAATTCCTGTTAGGACTGTGCATGAGTATTGTCGAGTTATTTGGGAATTTGCACATCAACTTCTGCTTCAAACTCGAAAAAAGCCATAGTCAACTACAGGGGACATGAGGATCAACTCTGAAATCACTTTTAATTCTTGTGTCTGACACCTTTGCAGGTTACACAACAGATGTTCAAAGTAGATTCAACTAAGTGAGTGAGAGAGAGGTCGATAACCTTAAATGGAAAGCCAAAAAAAGGGTACATCACTATTTCTGATGAATAATAGTTAAATCACTCCTTCTAATAAATGTTAGTTAAATAAAATATAAACAAATACAACAACAAATTATTTAACTAAGCTTACACATACTATTCTATTAACTCTTTAGGAAACATGTAATACACAACATCATATAAATTTTTTTGTGAAAACATGCAAACACTTGAACAACAATCATAGCATAACATAACGTACTGCTTTTCTCTTGTAATGAGCACTATAGTAATTACATCAAATATCAAATAACTCGAGAAATCAGTAACCAGTCCATCGTATAAGTAAAGAGCGGTATTCTCATATCATCAGTGTCCCTGAGATGACCAGCAGCCGATGTACTTCCCTCTCTCACATGTTACTGACTGCGGTCTCTTGACTTAAATGCAGGCTTTTTGTCACAGATGGTGCTTTTATGTTGAGTCTGTACCTTTGCTCCATTAGCGTGACACAGTTGTTCCCTATAGAATGACTTCAGCTCCATCATTTCACTTATTTTAGCTTTACAAGTATTGTGACACTGCACTCTCAGCACATTTAATTTGTTGACGGATTATGCTGGATTGCACCACATTAAAGATGACTATTCCTTTTTCATGCAATTTAACTGAATATTTATTCAATAACTTTATCTGATATTCAGATAATAAAATTTGGCAGAAGGCCAATGTTTCTAACCCGACTAGGGTAATCTTTTGTGACGATATATTGATAAAAATGCACCTATTAGGTGACCTACTCAAAATGAGTCATAATAAAATGTTTGAATGTGCAAAAAGTTAAGAAATTTCTTAATACAGACGAGTCCATAAACTTTGTAACAAATGTACTGTAGTGTTTTTTTTCCCCAGTTTTTTGCCATTTGGCCTCTGTACACCATTATGTTAAATCTGAAATGAAGCACTCCAAATGTAAGTGAAGTCAAGATTTTTATTTTTAATTCAAGCAGTGGCTCGGTAGTATGGGGTGTGGCAACCCACAGACAGCAGAGCTCGACCCCAGATCCGCAGATCCCCAAAACTTATTATTATCTTAAATAAGTAACAAGTACAGTAGTACCCAAACTGTGTACCCAAATTATGGAGTTTTTGGCTTCAGTAAATGTCTAACTTGAGACACAGAATTGGCTTTAAATGTGTCTTTTAAACAAAGGTTTGTTTTGCTTATGAACATAAGGCAGGGTTCTTATTGTTTTGTAATTTTTATCTCAAGTCTGAATTGGTGCAGTTGCTTTACATTAAAATTAATAAATATTGTAAATAAAAAAACACAACCCTCCTCCCAGTCTTTACATGGTGTTTCTTCTAGGTGAGATGGACAAGGGGTTCTGCTTTCTTTCAGATGATGAAATTCAGGTAATTTGGTCAATGCCTTTTTGATTCCATAGATTTGTTAACTGATTTTAATTTGTTTTGCTTATTGTACATTTAAATACCTTCTTTGTAGTATGATGGAACGAGCAAATATGCATCTAAGATAAGTGATACTACTGCCAAACGGTACGTACAACACTCAGATCTCATGTCTCTCTATGACATGCCCTTTTTAAAATATTATGTTCAAAATATTTTTGTCATCTTTTGTGTTTTTATAATGCATTTGTAGGCCCTGTATTCTCATTATGAATTCTCTCAGCTGTGGTGACAAAACAACAGTGGTGAAAGTGCTCCAAGAGTAAATATTTCAAGAAATCTAATGAATTAATGAATTTCTAATATCTAATGCATTGTTCTTTCAAACTTATTTTTTTAAAATCCCCCTTCTGCCTGCTTGCACATAAATCCAGGCCAATCCAAAATATAGCCAGCCCTGTATGCTCCCAAACTTTTTATTACCCAATGTTTTTAAATGAAAAATATATAATCTCTATATATTTCATATATAAAAGTCTCTAGAGATTATACAGAATGGTGGGGGGTGGAGGGGGGACTTTGAATGAGCAACAGTTCTGTGGGTGGAAATGTTTAGTTGTTGAAAGGTCAGAGGAAAATTACTAGATTGGTTCAGCTGCCAGGAAACATATACAGTAGTAACTCAAATAATTTCTTTACAACTGTGAGCTAAAATGGATCTCGCATGCACAAACATAAAACCTGGAAGTGGATGAGGTAGCAGGAGACACATTAAGCTTCGATTCTGTTAAGCCAAAAGCAAGAATCTGGGGCTATCGTGGGCACAGACCCACTCAAACTGGACAGTTAAATATTAAGGGAAAAAACGTGGTTGTTGTTATAGTCTTTGTAATGATGGCCTCAGAATGTGGTCTTTTGCTGTTGTAGATCATCCACTAGAAGTTTTGATGTCTCATATATTCTTTGAATCTTTTTTTCTAAGCATAGTTGGAAAGAGTGCTTATTTGAGTTATTGTAGTCTTCTCTCTAATATGTAGGGTGTTTCATTATGCAGATGAAACCATTTTCTTCCAACATTTTGTCACACCACAAGGTCACAGAGTTCCCAAATTTACTCCACTTTAATGCTAAACAACAACATTAACAAAAGATCTCTACGTGTATCTTTTTTTTCACTGTTCTGCTGCACAAGATTGAATAATTATCTAACTGCATGAAAGTGCAGGTGCACAGGTATTTTTTATGTTTGTATGTGAATTGGGATGTTTGTATTTTTGTGTATTTATGTGTCATAAATTAAAAGGTATTTGGAGATGGAGTGGCGAGTGAGAAAAGACTCGGTGTGGAGTTTTGGGAAACGAGCCATGAAAGGATGGAGAGTACAGGTCCCGCAGCAGGATAATCATACTGATTGTGGAGTTTTTGTTTTGCAGTATGTGGAAAGCTTCATTACGGTGAGTATGCAACTATGGTTATAACTTTTTATTAATTTGGTCTGTGAACAACTTATTTATTGAAAATATGACAGGCATTCAAGGAAAACTGGGACTCTTGACTGTGCCGAATAACCAGACACATTAATGGAACTAAAAACTGTGTGTTATTTCTCTTCTGTAATCCCCTGCTAAACTAATGCACTTATCCCAGCATGTTACTAGTGCTTGGATACCATGAATATAGCGAGTTTTCCCAGAACACCAGAGCCATGATCGAAATCCCTACTTCACCCTGGACTCCCACGAACTCTTTTAATGGCCCAAATAGGTGTAAATCGACGTCAGAACTTTCCTGGGGATGTGGAAATACCTCACAGATGATTTCCTGTAATTACTAGCAGTATTCATGAAAGATTGTGTGGATAGTTCTCACAGACAGATGTGTCTTCAGCGTAAGTTCTCTCTTTCCCACCCTCAAGGATCAAGCGGTGGGCTCCGGGTTTCTATTCATTGACATGCTGTTGTCCTTAAAACGTTTGCACCATTCATATGTTTTACTGTGGCTCAGAACGTTACTGTGCTTGAAATCTTCTGTAAATGTCTGTATATATAATTTCATTTCTAGAACCCACCAAAGAAGTTCCATTCGTCCATGGATCTGAGGGACTGGTTTCCACAAAGACTTGTGAAAAAAAAGCGGGACAAAATCAAACGGCTTATTTTTAGACTCCATCAACAACAAGCTGGAGTAGGAGTATGAGTGCCTCCTAGAGATTGTCCTCAATATTGCCAACATAAATTCAGGCGCCTAGTTCAGCTATCAAACATCTGTAATGATGGAAGGATTTTGTTTTCTGCATTAAGGCAATGCAAGATTTTGTTTGTAAGATAATTGAAACAGTATATTGCAAAATAAATCATTTAGTTAAATCTGTTTGGTTTATTTATTTAGATATTGTATTTTCACATTTTCATTCAACCTTGGAATGGTTTTCTTTCTTGTATTTTGAAAAAAATAGGTTAAAAGTAATAAGACAGTAGGCCATGTCTTACTTCTTATGTGGTGTTAATCATTTATTAGTAGTCCTTTTCTGTGTAGAGTTATCCATCTGCCTTGTAAGTAAACCAACATATGGAATGTGTGGTAACTTGAGCCCAGTGCTTCAGCCAGTATTTATTGTAACTAGCATTTTATTATTATTTTTTAAATAACATTCTTTTATTATATTGAATGTTCTAGTGAACATTCATTTATTATATTCTCAAATTGTAACCTCTGTGTATTTGCAACTACAAAAATACTTGGTGAGTTAAAAGATGTGTCTAGACAAGCATTTAGCATCTGTTGGGGGTGATAAATATATGTGACATTAAAGTCATGTTTTAGGTAGTTAGTTAGAGTGTAGATTTACATTATTAATTGGAAAAGACTTAATTATTGATCAATTCACTTTTGTCATAATATCATCAGCATTTATATATATAATTACACACACTTACACACACACACACACACACACACACACACACACACACTTGTGCTTCATTGGGTGTAGTTTACCAGAATCAGTGTGGCACTGGAAAACTAATATTAAACTCAGCATGAGCTGTGTTAAATGTTCCTAAGATCATGATGCTGTGACTACCAGAGAGGTGGGACTTCAAGTTGAGTAATGACCTCATCACTTAATGCATGTTTAATTGGGATAACAACAAGTCTAGCACTAATATATTTTTGTTCTGAGTTATAATGGGAGAAATGTGCAGCATGGAAAAATAAGGTCCAGTGTAAACATGTAAACGACGCTTTTACAGCCATCTATTGCTAAGTAACCTGAGGCAGTTTGCAAATGGAGGCAGGGATCAGGTGTCCTAATTAGATTTACAAACAGAGCCGCTATTCAATAGAGTATTGGATTTCTACTTCAGGAATACTTCTAAAAGTTTTCAATTACACCCATATTGAAAAATTCATGAACCTCTCATTTGCATTTGTGGCACACCTTCGGTGGCTCAACTCTTCATGCCAAACACTGCTGCAGTAAGCCTGCTTAAGGAACACTGGAGCTTATGGCGGAGTTATAGTATATAATCAATCACTCGACAGACAGACTTTTCTTTAAGGTCGAATAGGATGTTGTTTTAAGTATTTCCAGGAATGACGGTACTTCCTGAGTGCTCCGTGCTTTAAGACGGTTTAACGGTGCAGGCGGCGTCGCGCGCTTCCCGCTGACGTCACCGCGGATTCCCTTCTCAGGAGTTCAACCCGAGAGAGAGAGAGAGAGAGAACCCGACCGGGACCTGTGTGCGTGTGCGTGTCAGCGTCAGCAGGACATAACGCTCTAAAGCGCATCCCAGCACACACTCCGCGGAGGGACGAGCTCGTGTTGTGAGTATTACTGTGTCTATGTTCCTAGTCGTTTGTCCCATTATTTCCAAAGCTCTCTCTCTCTTTCTCTCTCTCTCTCTGTGTGTGTGTGTGTGTGTGTGTGTGTGTGTGTAAGGAGACCCGGCTAGCTCATGCCACTGCTGGAACCGTACAAATTATTCATTATGCTGCTCTGTGAAACGAGCTAACATGCTAATATGTATCTTTGCCTGCAACTGTGTCGCGTTGTGAAGTTCCTTATAAGCGAAAGCCGCTCGTTTAATCCGAAAATAACGACCTAAACGGCCGTGGATAACCCGGAATACTGTACACTATGGCGGGTCTGTCAAAGGAGTTCTTGTTATTGTAACCCGTTGTTGTAGCTCTTTTCTCTTTATGCCAGCAAGCACGGAAATAATGTACATGTAACAGATGATGCAGGTCACTGATGAACAACCAGATTATGGAAAAGCAAATTGACTAAGTCTGTCTACATTTTTATATTTTTTATTTTTAGTTGATTTGAGTTTAAAAGTAGCTCAAAAGTGATTCATGACTCCGATCTGTTAGTTTATTTTTTATTATTTTTATTATTATTATTTTTTTTTATCTAAGCAGTTGATGGTTCAGACCCTTGCTCAAGAGCTCAACAGTGGCAGCTTGGTGGTGCTTGGGTCTGAACCTGGAACCTTATGATCAGTAATCCAACCCCTTACCCAGTGAGCGACCCCTGCCTGAAGGTTTTGTCTGGTCAGTCGAATTGAAATTCATGCAACTTTTACATCACTTCAACTTGACACACATCATTTTTCTCTTGGAATGATGTAGGATGAGAGTGATGAGGATTCCAGTGATGATTTAGTGTGGTAACTGAGTTCCTAAACACTTATGGTGATATGGAGAGAGATAGATAGATAGATAGATAGATAGATAGATAGATAGATAATTTATTGATCCTGAAGGAAATTCCAGAATAATGTTGCGACATAAGACGCTTATTGAAATCTGTGTTTGAAAAGACGGCCATAGGAGAACCTGACTGAAGTGCTAAAAGATGTTTAAATGCAAAACTAAAAGAAAACTAAGGACACAAACCAAATATGTGGTTGAATAACATTCCCCATTTTTACAGTGAGCAAGAACGCATAGCTTGACGCGTTGTTCTCTTGTAAATGTGGGTTAGTTTAGGAACATGATCTGTGATGTCAGACATAGGTCAAGTTTGAACTTGGTATGAACAACCTAAAAAAAATCTGATTTGGCCAGTAAATCAGATAAGGGCTACTTTCGCCTGTTGTGTGTACGTAGCGTAAATATATATTTTTAAAAATATATTTCACTAACTATTTATACACTCGGAAAGAAATAAGAATGACTTGAAAGCAGGGCATCCTGTTAGGCTAGTACAGATATCACAATGTGTTTTCCATATCCCTTGGAGCAGGAAGTTGGGGAGGAGGTGGAGGGGAGGATGCTTTATATGTGTGTGCTACAGGAAACAACTTCTTGCTCTTTGACCCCACGCTATCGCCATTAGCAACCACTATATTGTATGCACCAGGGAATATTCAAATAGTTTTCTTGTTCCTGGTGATCATGAATCCCATCTCATTAACTGTAATAAAGAACAGTGGTGTATATCTGATCTAAGTATATTGACAGGGTTTATTTTCTGAAGCAAAAGTGAGCAGTTTAATACACTTTGTCCATGAACAGTGCGCAAAGAAAGCATGAGCTGACAAACATTTTTATAATGTGTTGCGATTATATTTTATGTCTTTTAATGACGGTATACTCTTACCTTGATGTCTAATTTTACAAAATCTGGCTAAGACACTTTATTGCTTCAATAAATGTGTTATATAGGACTGTGGCTTATACATATAAGTTACACAGCCACCTAAGAGTAATTCACACCATTTGTTTGTGCTGTGCTTCGTGCTTTTGAAGTGTCATTGATGTGAGCTATTTGGTTGCAGTTAAGACTACATTGTTCATGATGATAAAGCAGCTTTAAGAGACACTGTTCCTGACACAAATCAAATATTGATTTCATTAAAAGTGGTTTGAGTAGTGCTGTCTACTCACACTCTTGATATTTGTTGACTGTAAAGTTCATCCTGTTGGGTGATGTACTTACTTTTGTTTGAACTTATTTATAAAAGCATTGAGGCATGCAAGGAACTGTTTATCCCACTCCAAGCCCACTCAGGAAAGAATTCTGACCAATGCTACCCACGCTAAGAAGCATGCTTGATCAATTGCACCTGCTCCAGAGTTATGAGAACTGATCTGGTTCCATTTCTACAGTATAAACAAATTTAGTAATTTGAACCACAATGTCTATGGCAACAGTAATGTCATTCATTCATTCATTTATATTGCATAACTGCTGCATCCTGATTAGTGTTTTGGTGGATCCAGAGCTGATTCCAGTTATCCCAAGGCACCACACACACATGCATACATACATATATACTCACACTTTCAGGTACTGTACTTTGGAATCGGCAGTCCTTTTACAGTCATGTTTTTGGACAGCAGGAGGAAACAAGAGAAATCCCACAGAGACACGGGGAGAATATTAAGTTTGCACAGAAAGTAATTCAACATCCTGTGGTCCCACAAGCTTTATATACTTTTTTTTTGTTGCGTCTCACATGATCACAATACACCCAATACACTCTGCTCTTGTTGTGTTCTGGCTAGCACTCCTCAGCTCTTGCTTTTGTGGAGAAGATGTTCCTTTTAAACTCACTGCTACATTCAGTAATGCCTGTGTCTGTCTTTCCAGTCTTTGTGGGTAAATTAAGGGCAATACAGCCATAAAGCATGCATGTAGTGCTGTTAATTACTATATTATCACACATCCTGTTACAAAGGCAAAATAGCCAGATAAACAGATATGCAAGTAAATAAATATTTTGGACTGGTATGTGTTTTCCTGTCCACAACTGTTGCTTAGTGTAATTCTACATGCAAGACCACAGGCAAATGAGACAGTCTAATCATTTGAGTGAAATTTTCCTGCCTGTGAGGATTAATTTTCATATTGTGTAGGAAGAACCTTTGTTCATTTGATCAAATACCTAGATAGTATCGTAGTATCATTCGTTTTTTTAAAATTATTATTATATATTTTTTTTGCATGAAGTATCATGCTTGGTGAATTTTTCACTTGGTGTGCTTTCCCCTACTTTATGTTGAGGAAGAGCTTATCAAGTCAGTGTTTCATCTCATCTAATGTACTAATGGAGTTTTTTGGGCCGATGTTTTGAGCGACTTGTATAGTAATGTTTCTGCGTATTTATAAAACATCTTCATGGTCAATATGGATAAAATGATTGAATATGCTCCAGTTGTGCAATGATCTCCACACTCTAAAGGTGTTTTTTGTGTTGGTGCAGTTGTCGCCTTGAGGGTATATTGTTCATACCTTTAGTGTGAACCAGTTCCTTTACCTGGGAAGATATAAGTGGTGTCTTTTTATCTAGCTGGTTAGAAGTTATGTACCTCAATTATGTACCTTAAGCTGTTCTTAAAGGTGTATTATATTCATGTTTCCAGGTGTAAGCTACAGAAGTACTGTATCAGTAGTCAGTCTGCAATACATTATTTATTCATAAGGTTGGGGAAAAGTTGGCAGTATTTGATTATTTTCTATAGCATTATTATATTTGCCTAGCTAAAAAACATTAATATATATATTTTATTACATATTTAGACATCTTGTTTTTTTGATGCAGAGAAGAACAGGGCCTTTCCAGAGGCTTGCTAACAACTCGAGCAAGGTTCAGTCCATTAGCACAGATGCATTTTATGCAGAGCAGACAATGAGGTCATTTAACATGCTGAGTCAAGTGATGCCTAACAAATTGAGAACTCAGCCATGGGAATCTCTGAGGACATGAGCAAAAGCTTCTAACATGGTGCATTGAATGTGGATCAGGGTAGCATTTGCTATGGACTGAAACAAGAGCATAGATCAGCCAGGCCTTGAGCACACACCTGAGGTGTCTGATGCTGGATAGTGTTCTTTCTGGTAGACATTTCATTACTATGTGTGGAGCGTGTAATGTAAACTAGGTCACCTAGGTTTTTTCATCATTGCTTTGATTATTTTATTTCTGATGGTGTGCATCTTTGTCATGATTAAATGGAAAGTGTTTGTATTTTTTGTTTATGTAATCCAAATTTTGGCTTTCACCATTAATTGCTTGCGTTCCCCTTTGTGTGCTGTAGAGCCAGTGTCTAGTTGTGTAGTGCAATGGATGATGGGAAGCCTGTGTGGGCACCCCATCCAACTGATGGGTTCCAGCTGGGGATGATAGTAGATATCGGTGCTGACACACTCAGCATTGAACCACTGAGTCACAGGGGCAAGGTAAGTCAGCAAACAGAAACCTACAGCATGGTTAATCGATCGATAACTCACTTATCATGGACAAGCGTTGCAAACTGTACTGCACATGTTAATACAAATGTGGTCTTTTAAACAGGTTAGGTTAGAAAAATGCAAATGAATAGTCATGATGTTTTGTGTTCTATGAATTCTTTTATTATATGGCAATCATCCATGCTATGGCTAATCATACAAGACATGCCATGTAGGGCATTTCTCATAATAGCACCATCCATAAAGCATCTAGAATTTAATTAAATTGTTTTTTTTTGTGTAGGGAAGTATCCAGAATAAAGGAACAAACCAAATGAGCAAACTGTTTTAGGCCTGTGCTGTATAAGGGTGTCGCTTGCAGAGATAGTTAATAAGTAATGACTCGTACCTGTAGCAGGTGTGCAGCTCATGTTACCCTCAGGTTGGGTTCATTAGACGAGTAAGCCACCTGGGCTTTAGTCACCCCCTTGGAGAATCAGCCTTGCTGCTGTGCTGCAAGCAAAGGCTTTGCTTTGTGTACTAACAGTAGCGTAAAACTGATACTACTTTTGTGACTTTGGCTTAGTTTTGTCAGATGTTTTGATTTATTTTTGGTATGCATCCCCAATTTAATGATCTGTTTCTTAGTCAGATCTGCTTCTTAAATTTCTAGGCCTGAGAACAGTATACTTAGATGGTATCTGTTTTTATTTATTTATTTATTTAAAAAAAAGGAATGGTCAGTCCTCAATGCTACTGTTATTGATCATAAATAATGTACCTTTGTGCTGCATACACATTGTGTGTCTGATGTGTCTCCCGTAATATGAACTCTCATGCCACCTCTCAGACATCCACCACTATTTAGTGTAGGCCCCTTGGTCATAGTTCCAAACAGATATGCTTATGTTCCTATTATGGTATTGGATATTAACCAGATATGTTGCGGATAATAATCCATGCATACACACTGGTACAACCATACAAAAATGCATACTTCCATCTAAACCCCATTTTCTCTCAATTCTGCCCAATGCCATTTTTTACTGCTAGCTAGTTCTTCCATATAAAATAACTACCAGTGAGGGATGGTGAGGGCTAAAGTACATTTAAATCCCTCAGGTCCTGGGCATCTTTTGTTCATGCAGCATTTGCAGCAATGTTGCTAAGCAAGCGCTGAGAAAAATGCAAAAATGCATATACATGAACTCACAGACACCCACAATTGGCTGTCTGAACAACAGGGTAGAGAAACTACATCTTACTTCTCACAAAGTAGTGGATATGACAGCTCCCTACAGTATGATAGTGAGCCACTATCTTGTGTGCCAATCAGCAGCGCATTGGGATTGTTTTATAAAACCACAGTTCTCATTTTTAAAACTAACTATTAATTAACATGTATGGAAATAACCCATAGCTATTGCTCTGAGAAACAATCCTTTTCTTGTGCTTGTTGAGTTAATGGGTCCATGATTTAGATCATATCTAGCAAGGTACTGAACAAGAATAGAATATTTTAATGGAAGTGTGCAAGGTAATAAAAGCTGTTGATGTTCTGTGTGAATTTTCAGACATTCCTGGCTCCCATTAGCCAAGTGTTCCCAGCAGAGGATGATGTCAACAAACATGTAGAGGATAACTGTAAGCTGCTATAAAAGTAAATTATGACAAATGCCATGATGCGTGCATTAATATAATTGTGCAGTTTATCATATGTTGCATTATCTTTAGGTTCTTTGATGTACTTAAATGAAGCCACACTTCTCAACAATGTACGAGTTCGTTACAGTAAAGACCTGATTTATGTAAGTCGGATTACTTTTGCTTGCATTCTCTGGTAACACTTTGGTCTCTACATTAATCCCCAGTAATATATAGAAATTTGGCATTTGACTACTCAATAAGTGTCTTGACATTTTAGTTTTAGCAATATGCAAATCTATTTTGTAATAAATTATCTGTTTTATTAGGAATGCAGTTGCTATTATAAAATAAAATGACTTTTTCTGACTCTTTTTTTTTGGCAATAAAATGTTTATTTAGAGTGGACACAAATGAGGTGTGGACATATGTCTTGTTAAAGAAGGGCTTGTGGTCCTGCTTTTTCTTATAAGAATGGCCTCCCTGAGGCCCACAGACCTGCTGTCATTGCTGTGTGTGTCATGTTGAGTGTAGAGGCTCTGCCCTGCTGTGGCTGCCCATCTCAGATGACCTAGCTAATCCTGCGCAGACGCTATCAGGTTGCCTGTTGCATTTAATTAGGTCCTGCGAGGTAGCACTAAGCAGCATGGCAAGGCTAACCTGACAGCCCTGAACGACAGCAGGTGGAGAGGAGCCTGTTTGTGAAATCTTCACTAATGGGCTGCTAAGGGAAGTCTTTACAGTGGTCACTTTCTAAACACTGGACTGTCGTGAAAAAAAATGTCAGCTAGCCTGTAGGTTTCCTTATTTACGCTTTCAGTGTGTAGAGCATCCGTTGTCTTCTACTTCGTTTGAAGTGCTCTTCACCATGTTTCGTTTCTTTCAGACATTCGTGGCTAACATCCTGATTGCTGTGAACCCTTACTATGACATTCCTAAACTCTACGCCCCTGAGACCATCAAGAGCTACCAGGGCCGCTCTTTGGGAACCCTCCCACCACATGTTTTTGCTATTGGTAAATGTGTGATATCATAAAAAAAAATATGTATTTAAAATTAAGATTTTATTTTTAGCATCTCTCACTTTTCCCCATGTATCTTTCCATGCCAGCTGATAAGGCATATCGAGACATGAAGGTGCTGAAAATGAGCCAGTCCATCATCGTGTCTGGTGAATCTGGTGCTGGAAAAACTGAAAACACAAAGTTTGTTCTCAGGTCTGGTAGATGAGCTAATATTAAATGTATGAAAAAGAAACCTGAAAAGAATGGATTAAAAGAGAAAACATAGTGAAACTTAATAAGGTCACACTGGTGCTGAAAGTAGTCTTGGGAGGTATTTTATTTCTCCGTGTAGTGAATGAATTTCTCTCTACCCCAGGTATTTAACTACATCATATGGTACTGGTCAAGATATCGATGAGAGGATTGTTGAGGGTAAGTCAAATTAAGGTTGTTTAAATCTTTAACTGCCTCTTCATATGTATAGATGTCTACTCATATGTATAGATGTGTAACTTGTATATCTGTTGCAGCAAACCCGCTGCTCGAAGCATTTGGAAATGCAAAGACTGTCAGGAACAACAACAGCAGCCGTTTTGGAAAGTTTGTGGAAATTCATTTTAATGAAAAGGTAGAACGTTTCTGCTGTGCTGTATGTATGGGTTTATTATAAATAATGAGTTTTTATTATAATATTGAAATTCACTTTGTCACTGCTTGTATGGTTAAACACATTTATTGGGTTTAATTGTAGTGATTGAATAATAATGAGTTTGGAACTTTTTGTTGTGCATGGCTATAGCGATTTGCCTACAGGTCAAGAGCTTCAGTTAACGTTCACATCAAACAGAATTAAGAAAAAGTGTGACTTTGATCATGGAATGCTTATTGGTTCCAGATGGGTTGATTTGAGTATTTTAGAAACTACTGAAACACTCAAACAGTCTCTGCAGTTTACACAAAATAGTGCAAAAACTGTGAGAACGGTGGCTCTGTGAGATGAAACTCCGTGTTGTTTTGAAAAACTGTCCAGTTTGGTTTAACTTGTGCACACTGTTTTCTCAGATTGGGTTCCAGGAGTTTGATGTTTTGTGCATGTTGAGATGCTTTTCAGCTCACCACAGATGAACAGAGTGATGATCTGAGTTACTATGTCATTCATAACCATTTCACACAGACGTTTTTACAAATTTTTTGTGCAAACTCTAGAGACTGCGTGTAAAATTCTCAGCAGATTATCAGTTTCTAATACAGAAACCAACCCATCTGGTACCAAAAATGGTACGACGGATAAAGACAGAGAAAGGCATTTATTTATCTTTTTTCCAGTGTTAGCCATGAATGTTAACTGAACCTTGTCCTGCTTTTGTATGATTTTAGTGATTGTGCTTCTGTCATACAGTATAATTGGCTAATTGGATATTTTGTGAATGCGTAGATGTACAGGTGTTCCTAACAAAGTGGACTGTGTGTGCATGTACACATGAGTGTGTGTGTATACATTTTTCCTTATTTTAAATGTCATTTATGTTGTAATTTATGCAGAATGCAGTCGTAGGTGGATTCGTATCACACTATCTATTAGAGAAGTCTCGCATTTGCATGCAGAGTTCAGATGAACGCAATTATCACATATTCTACCGGCTCTGCGCCGGTGCCTCTGAAGACATCAAGAATATGCTGTACTTGAACTCACCTGACAGTTTCCGGGTAAGTTTTTATCTGTCTGTCTCCCTCTCTGCGTTTTTCCCTTTCTTACACACAGACACAATAACTTTCTCCTAACTGGAGATGCAGGTTTATATGCTTCATTAAGCCAAGATAATTGGACCATTTTGAGATGTGTGAATTATTCTTGCTGTCTCAATGCTTTTGACATGTCACAGTGAAGCTGTGTGTGATAACTTTATCTAGATTTTATGTGGAACTTTTTGTAGATTTTACAGTAATTTTATTAAAAATTGGGTGTTTTTTATTGTTATTTTTTATTATTATTATTGGAACGACATCCAACTCTCTCCAAATGCTGATGTCTCGGTGCTGCCACTAGATGGCATATTTGCTTAAGCATTTATTTTCCGCACATTGGTCTAAGAGTTTACTTGAAAATGCTCAGCTGCGTGTCATCATCAGCATCACAACTAATATGAAGCTCATATATTATAGGCATGTGGTGCAAAGTTATAAAATCTTACCAATAAATATCATTGTTTTTATTCAGTATTTGAATCGTGGCTGCACAAGATACTTTGCAAGCAAGGACTCAGATAAGCAGATCATGCAGAACCGGAAGAGTCCTGAGGTATGTAGTGCATTAGCAAGCTGTTATTTGATCCTGCCCTTTTTTGCATGAACTCTGATGCATTATCTACAAATGTACTTTTTATTAACAAGTCTGTTAGTTGATAGCGACCTATAAGTGAAAGTAGCCATGTGGTTAAGTTAAGTTGAGTAAGGGTGGCAGAAGTTACTGGATGCTTCCTGCAAAAATTGTTAATAATAATTATGTTAATTTCACAAAGAAGGGGCGTTTCCAAATTGCCCGTAGTGTGCGAATGAGTGAGTGAGTGAGTGAGTGAGTGAGTGAGTGAGTGAGTGAGTGAGTGAGTGAGTGTGTGTGTGTGTGTGTGTGTGTGTGTGTGTCTGTGCCCTGTGATGGATTGGCACCCTGTCCAGGGTGTACCCTGCCATGTGCCCTAAGTCTCCTGGGATAGGCTCCAGGCCCCC
>JAAGKR010002432.1:49027-94334 GCA_011419295.1 Clarias macrocephalus
AAAGTGGACTGTGTGTGCATGTACACATGAGTGTGTGTGTATACATTTTTCCTTATTTTAAATGTCATTTATGTTGTAATTTATGCAGAATGCAGTCGTAGGTGGATTCGTATCACACTATCTATTAGAGAAGTCTCGCATTTGCATGCAGAGTTCAGATGAACGCAATTATCACATATTCTACCGGCTCTGCGCCGGTGCCTCTGAAGACATCAAGAATATGCTGTACTTGAACTCACCTGACAGTTTCCGGGTAAGTTTTTATCTGTCTGTCTCCCTCTCTGCGTTTTTCCCTTTCTTACACACAGACACAATAACTTTCTCCTAACTGGAGATGCAGGTTTATATGCTTCATTAAGCCAAGATAATTGGACCATTTTGAGATGTGTGAATTATTCTTGCTGTCTCAATGCTTTTGACATGTCACAGTGAAGCTGTGTGTGATAACTTTATCTAGATTTTATGTGGAACTTTTTGTAGATTTTACAGTAATTTTATTAAAAATTGGGTGTTTTTTATTGTTATTTTTTATTATTATTATTGGAACGACATCCAACTCTCTCCAAATGCTGATGTCTCGGTGCTGCCACTAGATGGCATATTTGCTTAAGCATTTATTTTCCGCACATTGGTCTAAGAGTTTACTTGAAAATGCTCAGCTGCGTGTCATCATCAGCATCACAACTAATATGAAGCTCATATATTATAGGCATGTGGTGCAAAGTTATAAAATCTTACCAATAAATATCATTGTTTTTATTCAGTATTTGAATCGTGGCTGCACAAGATACTTTGCAAGCAAGGACTCAGATAAGCAGATCATGCAGAACCGGAAGAGTCCTGAGGTATGTAGTGCATTAGCAAGCTGTTATTTGATCCTGCCCTTTTTTGCATGAACTCTGATGCATTATCTACAAATGTACTTTTTATTAACAAGTCTGTTAGTTGATAGCGACCTATAAGTGAAAGTAGCCATGTGGTTAAGTTAAGTTGAGTAAGGGTGGCAGAAGTTACTGGATGCTTCCTGCAAAAATTGTTAATAATAATTATGTTAAAGTCACAAAGAAGGGGCGTTCCCAAATTGCCCGTAGTGTGCGAATGAGTGAGTGTGTGTGTGTGTGTGTGTCTGTGCCCTGTGATGGATTGGCACCCTGTCCAGGCTGTACCCTGCCATGTGCCCTAAGTCTCCTGGGATAGGCTCCAGGCCCCCCGTGACCCTGAATACAGGATTAAGTAGTATAGATGATGAGTGAGTGAGTGAGAGTGATAAAGAAGGAGGCTGCACGGTGGTGTAGTGCTTAGCACTGTCGCCTTGCACCTCCAGGATCAAGGTGCGATTCCCGGCCAGGCTCGATTCCCTCCTCTGTGTGCATCGAGTTTGCATGTTCTGCCTGTGCTTGGTGGGTTTCCTCCGGGTACTCCGGTTTCCTCCCACAGTCCAAAGACATGCAAATGAGGCTGATTGGTGTTCACAAATTGCCTGTAGTGTGTGATTGAGTGTGGCACCCTGTCCAGCACCCTGTCCAGGGTGTACCACGCCTCGTGCCCTAAGCCTCCTGGGATAGGCTGCAGGCCCCCCGTGACCCTGAATACAGGATAAAGCGGCATAGATGATGAGTGAGTGAGTGATAAAGAAGGTGTCATACATGTGCAGTAATTGTTTTTAGATAATTTTTGTGGACTGTGTATGTTAGTCTTTTTTTTTGGCCTGTTACCACAGAGTTATGACATAGCATAAGAATTAACTGAAAATGGCTGTTGTATTCAATAAATTTTTTGTAATGTGCATGTGGATGAAGCTCTGTTCAGGGGAATTTTTACTATGAAGTACTTGAGTGTTATTGTTATCAGAAGCAAAAAGTAAAAAATCATCTTGCCTCCTTCCCTTGTAGATTATGAGAAATGAAGCATAATCCCTGTAGGAAATTCTTTATTCAAATAATTTTTGCTGCATTTGTTTTGTAATTATTCATTCAATCTCCTGCTTGTTCTCATTAAATAGCTAAATCTCTGAAGCTTTCAGTCACTCAACTTTGTTGCCTGACTTGCTGCAGTACTACGAGACTTTCAAAATTATCCAGACACCTCTTGCATCTACAGTATGTGCACAGATAAGCCATAACATTAAAACCACTGGTCAATACCATTGATAATCTTGTTTACCTGTAAAGAAGTGGGATATATTGGGCAGCAAATAAACTGTCAGTTCTTAAACGTTTTAGAAGCAGAAAAAAATAAAGCGACCTTAATAAAGAGCAAATTGTGATGTCTGTGCATCTCCAAAACAGTGTTTAGTATAAACCAAAAGTGGTCCAGTGAAGGTCCAGGTGTGGACCTGACGGGTGCTTCTTTGATATGTATCTACCCATACATTATTGCTGACCAAGTACACATATCCATCACAACAGTATTGACAGTGGCTTCTTACAGTAGAATGGGCTGGACTGCTGTCCCAGATTTGAATCAACTCAAGCACATGTGGGATTTTCTGAACAGCCTGAATCATGGAGGGCATCCTGCAACTTGGAGTGCTTAAATCTGGTGCTAACATCTTGATGCCACCTTCACACCTTCAGAGGTCTTGTGGAGTCCATGCCACAAGGGTCAGAGCTGTTTTAGCAACACATGGTAGACCTACACAATATTAAGCAGTTGGATTCAATGTTATGGCTGATCAGTGTGTTAGATATTTTTGCAATATAAATTTTAGCATATTAATACTAGATATTTAGATGATATTCCCTAAGATTCTGGCAAGATCAGCATTAAGTTTTGTTTCTAATAAACAACACAAGAGGCCTTTAAACACATGGGTCTTTTATAATACATGATTCTTGTGATATGAATCTAAATGTCTCCTGTAATAATTTTGCATGTTATGTAAAATGGTCAGTACTATATATTTAATTGATTAAATAATAAATATTCTTACACTGTCATTATAACTGAATATTACTCTCTCTTTGTTGTCATTCAAATCCAGGACAAAAAGGTGATCATTTATTTCTAGCGCTAGTGCTGAGTACTTGAGTAATGAGTTTGCTGTGAATAAGATGCATGCTTCTTCTGATGGTACAATTTATAAAACATGACCCATCTCTTGCACGCTGGGCCACATTCTACAAGGGCCACTCCGATATTAAGCGCTTTACCATACTTGAATTGGCACCTGAAATACTTCTCAGGATTTGAGTCTCATGCATTAGATCAAAGATAACATGATGCAGTGCATTGGCCCTTGGTGGATGTAATTTGTTTGACATCAGGGATTCTTCATGGTTAATTTCAGTGCAGCTCAGGATTTTTAAAAAGTAGGACGGATTGCTGCCACACTGAACATGCACGTGCCCCATAGACTTGTATTTTCACCTAAATAGAATGAAGTGTGTTCATGCTGTGATTTTGTGGGTTTTAGCATTTGCTTGATATTTTTATACTATATTCTAAATTTCTGGAGAAAAAAAGAAACAGGAAAATGGTTAACATGGCTGAACTTTTTATTGTGATATTTTTGTGGTATGCTTTTTTTTTTTTTAGCAAATGAAAGTAGGATCTCTGAAAGACCCCCAGTTGGATGATGTGGGTGATTTTAATAGAATGTGCATGGCCATGAAAAAGATTGGCCTTGACGACACGGAGAAGCTCAACCTCTTCAGAGTGGTGGCAGGAGTCCTGCATCTTGGCAACATAGATTTTGAAGAAACCGGGAGCACCTCTGGTAGATTTTTGTTCCTTTTTATTTTTGTTCCTTTATTATATGTATGAATCTAAGCATTTTACATGAACAAAAATGCTTTGCACAGGCTCACAGCCCTGTTAATGTAGGCTTTAATGTACATAAACATAAAGGTAACTCATCAAATAGAAACTTTACAAACATTAACCTGGCACAAATGGTTTTGAAAGGAGTACTGTTCAGCCATTCAACTATTCATCTGGTTTTAGCACTCATTCACACCTTCACCCACTCATATAACACTTCACCTCAACAGGGCTCATTAGTGTGGTGTGTAAGATTTTTTTCCATTGTTACCAGACTGCATCCGCCTTTTTCCATTTTCTAGAAGGCACCAGGGCATCTTTTAACCAACCTTATTTACAACTGAAGTAACTGAATACATGGCATCTGTCTTTAGCCTTGTGCTTTTCTTGTTTTTCTGTTAAGGGCACACTTCCAGAGATTGTTTAATAAATACGATTTAAACTGTTTCCTGTAGGCACATTTTGTCAAAATCTGTATATAAAATACAGTTCTGTTAGATGCATGCTGAATTTATGAAGTCATGTAGCATGATGTGCAAGCAGAATTCTGCCCTTCAGAATATAATTTGTTGTATATAAGCTGCTACTACAGGAACTATAAAAAATGATCTATACTAGAGCCAAAATATATGCATTCTTACTGACAAGTCAGATTTGAGCATTCAACCACATTGTGGTATAAATCTTATTGTGTGACACATTGAAGGTTGCGTTAATATCCTCTTCTTTGTCGGCTGGCAGGTGGCTGTGTTTTGAAGAACCAGTCGAATCAGACTCTGCAGTACTGCGCTGAACTCCTCGGCCTGGACCAGGAAGACCTGAGAGTCAGCCTTACCACCAGGGTCATGCTCACCACTTCAGGAGGCACGAAAGGCACAGTCATTAAGTATGAGTCACTTTGCACCATCCACCACCCGCTCTTTTTTCTCAGTGATGCAAATCTTTCCCTGAGAATAGGTTGTGATGGGTTATTTGTTAGAGTTGTATGATGAATATATTTTGTAATTATACAGAATAAAATAGAAAATCCTATACGTACTGAAACATTTTGTGTTATACAGCATTTTAGTAAATACCAAAGCTTTTGCAACAGGTATATAAGTGTTTGTTGATCTGAATTAATGCATAGGGCAAATTTAATCACTGGATATGTAAAATTACTCATGTCTCTGTATGACTAAAGTTTAATGTGTTTCAGTCTTTTACTCTGCTTACCCTCTGCCTGTCTGTGCTCACACCCCTCATTGCCGAACCTGTGGAACATGAATGACCCAGGAACAAATTGCTTGACTCATTGTTGTCTGCTAGAAAACATACATTATAATGTGATTCCAAACAGGATGTTATTACGGTCATTCAAATGTTTTGAGACTCCAGTGTAATGTAACCTGCATTTTCCCTGCTCGAAGGTTCTGTGGATAATTGCCAATTTTTTAATATGACATGTATTATCCGATCTTTGGTTTTGTATTAAGGTCATATCAGTGTCAGAAACATATCCTGGCTATCGTCTATCATTTTTTAAATATATTTCAGTGAACCGTTTCTTTGCATGCAGTCACTCAGCGGCATTTCCAGAGCCAGGCTGCTTTTGCGTTTTTGATTTTCAAGTGTCTGTTCGCATTAGGGTACTTTAAATGACGAGCAGTGGTGTGCTGTATCCTGTGCTGATAGCTCCACTCGAACCTAACAGGCTCCTGCAGCATATTCATCACAGCTCACTCCCCTGTGATGTGAATGTCCTCTAGCATTACCTTTCATCAGTTCGTCCAATCCACATCTTCTTATTAAATTCTCTCGCTGTAATTGGAATTGTGAGCATGAGTTCCAAAGAAATAACCAAAGACGCTAATATTGGTTAAGTGGTGTAGTCACTACTAGAAGCCATATTAGCTAAGGCCGAGTAATAGTCTATTTGGCATTTAAAGGTTTATACTTGAACAGACAAATTTTTATTCATTGCATAATAGAGGCTGTTTCGCATCCAACATTTAACACTCTTTATAGATCCAGAATTTATTCTAACCTTTATTACTTCCTGTCATACAAGCGCAAGTGGAAAGGTGTAGAAACGGGGTATAAATATAAAAATATATTGACCTTTTTTATTCTGTGCTCTTCAGAGTTCTTTGATCCGCTGTTGTTTGAACGATGTGGCGAAGCTTGGTCGATTAATATTTAACCGAGGACAGATGTTTGTTAGAAGGTGTCTCTGAGAAGGTCTTGAGTTTCACAAGCATGTATCATATTCTCTCATTTCTCTGAGAACAAATGCACAGCCGTGATAGGTTTATATCATATTCTGTGGAGAATAGTGGAGGTCATTTTCCAGCATATCTGAAGTGACTGATTCGAGTTCATACCTTAAAATATTAGCATCATTTTGCCAGATGGTAAAACATTCATCTTACTTTCATCTCCTAAAAAGCTGGAACAGTTAAACATAGCGTGATGCATTTGAGGTCTATCAGTGCCCCTTATGGCACTATAAAAAAGACAAAGTCACATACAGTACTAGGTTGTCTGCTCAAATAAGTGTGTTGCAAAGGGCTTTTATAAGTTAAACATCACTGGTCTCTCAGATTCAGGGTTTTAAACATTTAGTTTAAAGCTGTACTGTATCTGCAATGTTTACAGATACTGCCATGTCTTATTCTTGAGAATTTATTATTGTTGATTGCAGTTGCAGTTCATAATTGTTATAACAATAGGTGAAAATAATACAAATTAACTGATTGAAATGTTTTTAATAAAAAAGGATGGCAAATAAAAAAAAAAACATATTTGATTTAAAGGAAACAGTCATTTGGGTGGCATGGTGGCTTAGTGATTAGCACTGTGGCTTCGCACCTCCAGGGTCGAAGGTTTGATTCTCGCCTCAGGTCTGTGCATGGAGTTTGCATGGTCTCTCTGTGCTCCGGTTTTCTCCCTCATCCCAAAGACATGCAGTTTAATTGGCATTCCCAAATTGCCACACTGTGTACCCTGCGATGAATTCCCACCCTGTCCAGGGTGTTCCTCGCATCATGCCCTAGGTCTCCTGGGATAGGCTTCCGAAGCTGTATAGAAGATGAATGAATGAATGAGTTCGGTCAGAACTAATTGTTGTATAATAAAACAATATAGAAATCATCATAAAATTATCATCATTCTAAGGAATAAAATCTGCTAGTATAATTTGCTTTTTAATCCACAGACCTTTCTGTAGCTTCTACCCTTCTATTTAACAACCCTGGACACAAGTCAAGCAATATCATATCATACAAGCAAGAGGGCAGTTAAACTGTTTTTTTGTAGGTCTGTTGCTTTAATACAGCAGTTTTTAAACAAAAAAATTAAATAGGGTAAGTAATGTTCCTGGTACGACATGGCCAAATATTTAGTTAATTTTTTGCTCTGCTAGTGGAAATGGACAAATATTATCACTCTTGGAACACTTCGCTACAAAGCCTTCGATGGAATGTGGTAGCTGAAATTGTGTGCTTCATATGGAAAGCAGTAGATATGCTAAGAGAAAAAAGACCAGTTCTTATCCAAGTTCCAGTTCTTATCCTCCATTGAAACACTAAACTGATTTCAAGAGATCAGGAATGCAGCACATCGTCACAGGCTCTTCTCCTCACTTCAAAATAATGTTCAGAGAAAATATCCACATTGTATAATTCAAAGCTGTGCATTTTTTAAAAAAAAAATTCTCCTTTAGTTTTTAAAGTTTAACTATCTAGCAATGATGGAATGCCTTTAGGAGAGAAGTGGCTGACAGCTTTTCAGATGCGTTGACATAAAGCTGAAGTGACATATATTGATGAGTTTACATTAACAAGAGTTCTGGCCCAGTTTTTGACTCCTCCTGGCCCACTTTACTGTTCTCTAGGGTGCCGCTGAAGGTGGAGCAGGCCAACAATGCACGTGATGCACTAGCCAAGGCCATTTACAGCCGCCTCTTCGATCATGTGGTCACGCGGGTCAACCGGTGCTTCCCCTTCGAGACCTCCTCAAACTTCATTGGAGTTCTGGACATTGCTGGATTTGGTGAGTGTGTGTAGCAGCACTGTTGTTTGTTGTAATGATCTTTATGCCATGTGGTGTTAATGGAAACTTAGTTTAGCATTAGAAAGTATTTGTTTGCATGATAATTTTGTTGTAAACCTATGTAAGAGCCTCAGATTAAGGGCTGTTACTTTTAGTTGTCTCATTCTTTGCATTCTTCAAGGGAAAAAGAAACTGAAAAGGTGCAGTCCTGTCTAAATCATGTTACTTTCACACAGCGTGTTATTAATATTGTTATTCTGTTTTATGGGATGATTTCAGGTAATATTAACCTTTCAGTGATTTAATTGTTTGACTCTGTTTACCTCTAGAGTATTTTGAGCACAACAGCTTTGAGCAGTTCTGCATCAACTACTGTAATGAAAAGTTGCAACAGTTTTTCAATGAGCGCATACTGAAAGAGGTATGTCAGTTCGTCAATAAACTCAATATTTGTGCTAAGAAATAGCCATTTCAAAAATAATGTGGCAATGCAAGCAAACATTCCTGTTGAATATATTTGTATTATATTTTATATGTCGTTTTAATTATAACAATTATTAAAGCATGATATACTATTATTAAACTATTATCAAAGCATTATTATAAAGCATTTTAACTTGTACCATGATTTGTGAAATATAACCCTGTTGTTGTTGTTATGATTTTTAAGGAGCAAGAACTGTATCAGAAAGAAGGCTTGGGAGTGAATGAAGTTCATTATGTTGACAATCAGGACTGCATAGGTCTGTATCATTGATCCTGTATCATTCATTCTTTACTATCCTACCTATTTTAAGTAATGCATTATATCACGCTTATAATAGGTGCCAGTTTTAAGCAGTAGCATAAAGTACTGCACAAGTACAGGCTTTACGCGTCTAAAATATTTAGACCTAATTCTTCTATTAGCTTAACATACACCACATACTGTATAAGTGGTTCCTTACTGCTGATACATCAGATGGGCCTGAGAAGAAAAAAGGTCTATATGAAATTCATGTGAATGGCTGAGCGTCACTGCACTGCCAGGTTCAGGTCTAGGTCAGCTGGTCTAACTGAGCCTAGGAGATGAAGAACTTCATATGCCATACCAATCATCATCATAATCATATTATTATTATAATGAACAACAACAACAAAAAAAAACATTAATTAGTTTTATTCTTAACAAGAAGAACAAATAATCTGACAATTGACCTCAGTTACGAGCATATCAGTGTAGCTCATCTGCTTTTGCTTTGTAGTATAGCAAGCTATATATCTACGAGACATTTTTGAATATAATTGTATATTTGTATTACATTAACTTGCACAGTAGCTTAGCTAACTACATTAATAAAGCTACTTGTCCACCACTGTAAAGTAGCTGACTGTACATACAGACCCAATTCTTCTAGCACTGTTTTTTTTTGTGCTGACTCTGGAACTAAATTTGCATTTCCTAGATTATTATAGACATATGGGTAACCTATTCTCTTGGCACACCGTTCCTACTGTAGTGCTCCCAGGGGCTTATTCATTTTTTTTTTTTTTTAGACTGGGCAGCACACATACTGTAGCTAGGACTATTATGGCAATAAGAGCAAGATACTGAATCAGCTCTAAGGAGTATTTGGTGAAACATATAAACACACACCTGTACTTTTTGTACACACTGTACACATTGTCAGATACATTTCAAGTATTTGAGTTTTCATTTGTATTTTTTCCAAAGGTTACAGAACTGTTGGTTAACATTATTTTCAGCACTTCACGGGACTCAGCTGTGTCCTAGATAACAGTTCTCCATCTAAAAGGACAAGGCACTTGGCACAACGCTTACAGACATTTTCCATTCAGAGGCTCAGGCCATGCTAATGCTTCCATTAATAATTCAGCCTATTGCACATCCTAGTGACTTGCAAATGGACACACGGGGGCTCGACTCTATTTCCCCTCATCAATCAGCTCTCATTTAAGCACAGGTGTCTGCTCATGCAAATACATGAATGTGTCTGTGTCTAGTCCTCAGTCACCTGCATGTATTGCTGATGAATAATGCAACTCGTAGATATCCTCATTCTGCATACCAAATATAGCAAAGCGCTCCTCGCCTTCATTCCATTAAATTTGTTTTGGGACGGACATGCTCTGGATAATAGCTGATCAGCTGGGTCATCGTATGCTAATGCAGTGTGCCATCTCTGCTGCATGCTGCAATTTCTAATGCTGTTTATTCCTCTGTAGACCTTATTGAGGCAAAACTGGTAGGAATTCTGGACATTCTTGATGAGGAGAACCGACTACCACAGCCCAGTGACCAGCACTTTGTTGAGGCTGTTCACACGAAGCACAAAGACCACTTCCGCCTCACGGTCAGCTATGGCCTTCAACAGTTTTCAATCCTGAAATCTGAAAATAAATAAATAAATAAATTAAAAAGTGTGGGCAGATGTTAATTAGCAGTTGCTTTGATGATGTTTGTAGTCCACACTAAGTGCTTTTATTGACCATATTTATAAAAAATATATACTTTTATGTTTGATTAGAACCATTCAGCTGGAATTGTAATTTATTTTCTTTAGGTTCCAAGAAAATCCAAACTAGCAGTCCACAGGAATTTAAGGGATGATGAAGGATTTATCATCAGGCATTTTGCAGGAGCTGTGTGCTATGAGACTGTATGTAAACTTGGTCTTTGTATTAGAGCAGACGCACTTTACCATTGAATTTAATTTAACCCTTGTGAATTTTTATGTCTATGACAAGGTTATGTATTTTGTTAATATTTTATTAATAAAACTTTTCTTCATGCATATTACTTTTTACTTTACTTTTCATTATTACATTCCCATTTTATTTAGCAATACATTTAATAATTTTTTTTGTTTAAGAATTATAATGCCTGTTAAAATGGTATTTTTCAAGTAATAGTGTTTATACACCTGTGCAGACCCGTTTCGTGGAGAAGAATAACGATGCCCTCCACATGTCCTTGGAGTGCCTTGTATGCGAGTCGAAGGACAAATTCGTCCGAGATCTCTTTGAGAACAACTCAAACTCCAAGGACTCCAAGCAGAAGGCTGGCAAGCTGAGCTTCATCAGCGTAGGAAACAAGTTCAAGGTGAATTCCTGCTTTTTAGATGATCCGAAAAGACTAGTTTTATCATACTGTAGATGCATAAAAAAAAAAGTTCTAGAAAATGCATTTTGGTCCTTCACAACTGCAAAGGATTGTTTCTACTCAGAATTTTCCCTTACTTTTTAGTAAAGTAGGATAAATGTCTGTGAAAGACTATGTGAACTTGACCTCTTGACTTTTAGCTTGGTTCTCTAATTTTTCTTTCTGTCCCTGTTTTCCTCTCCTTCTGCCCCCTTATACCTTCTCCTGCTTTTCCTCCATCCTTGAGAAAAAAAAAAAACTTGTCTGTCTTAAATATAAATATAGAATGGCAGAAACAAGAAGATAAAGGAGAAAGGCTAAAACATTTACCTGGGTAAGACTGGCCTGAGAAATTTAAACCCAGGAAGAGGTGTAGTTTACCATGTCTCACCCTGCCATTACGAGTCTAAACCCAGTCACATACTCTAGCCACATCCACTGCTCTGTCTTTCTGCTCCCAGTTCACCTTCTTGTTTGTGCGAGAGCTTCATGATGTCTGAATTGTTTTTCCATCCTACTGTAGTGCTGAATTTACATTTTATTGTCTTTTATTCATTTTGTAGGCCTTAAGGAAAATGCTAAATGTTAACGCCAATTATAATTATGTGTAATCATGCAACAACACCAGAGATTTCTTCCTGTAACAGATTCTCATATTTAACCTCTCTCACTGAGTTGTTGGTGTGGTTGTACTACAACACAGCAGTGAGATGCTCACATGCAGGCTTACTAGCACAATGCATGTTTCCCACCACTTTCTATTACTGTATATACAGTATGCGTTTATATGCCTGCTGCTGTCTATGATTGTAGTTTGCATGGCACAAACTTCGTTTTTGTATTGTATACTCGCCTCAAAATGCTGAATCGTGTCCTTTTTCTTTCAATTTTGTAGACTCAGTTGATTCTTCTACTTGAAAAGCTTCGCAGCACAGTGAGTATCTGTTCCCATCCCTTTAAATTATTGTCTACTGTCACCAGCACAGTGTCAGGTTTTTCATTTACCCTGCCTGGCCAAAAAAAGGTGTTTCAGAAGGGCCAGGATCAAGTAAACAAAGCAGCTAAGAAGATTGCTGAAACGACTGAAACTGGGTTAAGACCTTTTCACAGCATTATTAAAGCACCATATTAGCACCTAGTACAAAACTGTCAACTTTGCACAAGAAAAGTCTGAAAAAAATTCATGACTGACTGTGACTGGAGATCAATTAAATGCTTGGTGACATTGCATGATAACAATAGTAGTAAAAATCAGGGCTATATTTAATAGTGTACGTAAGTGCATTTTGACACGGACAATGTGACAGGAACTCCCAGGAGTGGCACGAAACAGATACAGTATATGGCCATAAGAAAACCACTTATTCACTTGTGGTTGAATTCGCCTCTACAGTACATTGTGTGCCTTAATAAAAGCGAAGGGTGAAGCAATTGGCATGTGCGATTTATTTATTTTTTTGTGTACATTTGTCATTAAACCATGGCTAAGACTGGGTGAAACATCCTAGGTAGGAAGATTCACTTCCTATCAGTAGTTTTTTTTAGTAACATCCCACTCACTAACACAATGCATTAGTGATATTAATATCTGAATTAATATCTGAATTGTTGGTTTGATATAATGTTTACAAAGGGATCCAGCTTCATCCGCTGTGTGAAACCCAACCTAAAGATGGTGAGCCACCAGTTTGAGGGAGCACAGATTCTGTCACAGCTACAATGTTCTGGTATGAGTGCTTGTGTGCATGTATATCTGGATGCAACACACAGTGTCCCTGCCATTTTAGGCATTGATTTTTTTTTTTTACCTTGCATGTTCTTTGATCCTGTCTGGATTTTGTGTAAGGTTCATGACTTTCTCCTCATTCCCAGTATAGTTTCAATGTCTTGCTTAAAAGACATTGCACCAATAATCATGTCTCATCAATCTCAACACTTGTTTTTTAGAACATATATATACAGTACAGACCAAAAGTTTGGACAAACCTTCTCATTCAAAGAGGTTGAATTTGTATTATGGCAAGAAAAAAGCAGCTAAGTAAAGAAAAAACGAGTGGCCATCATTACTTGAAGGTCAGTCAGTCCGAAAGATTAGGAAAACTTTGAAAGTGTCCCCAAGTGCAGTCACAAAAACCATCAAGCGCTACAAAGAAACTGGCTCACATGCGGACCGCCCCAGGAAAGGAAGACCAAGAGTCACCTCTGCTGCGGAGGATAAGTTCATCCGAGTCACCAGCCTCAGAAATCGCGGGTTAACAGCAACTCAGATCAGAGAGCAGGTCAATGCCACACAGAGTTCTAGCAACAGACACATCTCTAGAACAACTGTTTAAGAGGAGACTGTGTGAATCAGGCCTTCATGGTAGAATATCTGCTAGGAAACCACTGCTAAGGACAGGCAACAAGCAGAAGAGACTCGTTTGGGCTAAAGAACACAATAAAGAACACAATAAAGAAAAATCTTTGAATGAGAAGGTGTGTCCAAACTTTTGGTCTGTACTTCTGTACTGTGTATATACACCCCACTGAGTAGATGCATTAAATGCGAAGAGCAGTGATTTTGTTTTTCATTATCTTCCTGGGGTGGTCTAAGCCTGGAAGGGCTTTGTTAATGAGCATTTTCACATGTCATAGCCTGCATTTGCAACACTTTCTTAGAAATGGTTGTTGCACTTAATGGTTGGTACACTTAAGACCTACACAAAGTAGCTCTAGAAAATGAGTGTACCCAACAAGCTATAAATAGATCGGGTATATGTGTAAAGGCTCATTATTTTTGCTAACCTTAATAATAAGTAAGGTTTTACTTCCATTGAATATATCTAAGCACACAGCGTAGGCAACAAAACATTTTGTGAATAACATAGTGATTCATATTAACCCCTTGGTTTGATTTTCGAAACAGAATTGTCATATTGATCTTGGTCAAATGTTTTTCTTTCCCATTCTTTTTAAATACCAATGTTGTCCTGTGCTATTCCCAGGAATGGTTTCAGTATTGGATCTGATGCAGGGAGGGTTTCCTTCTCGAGCTCCTTTCCACGAGCTATATAATATGTACAAGCAATACCTGCCAGGCAAGCTTGCCAGACTTGACCCTCGCCTTTTTTGTAAGGTAAGTCGCTCTTTATTGCAGCTTTTGCTTTTTCTTTCTCCCTAGAGCTTTCTGTCTCTGACCATTTTGCATTGAATGTATCCACTGCAGGCTCTATTTAAAGCACTGGGGCTAAACGACAGTGATTACAAGTTTGGACTAACAAAGGTGTTTTTTCGCCCTGGCAAGGTGAGCATCCTCCGTTTAAAACTGGAATAAATACTCAAATCAAACATTTCTTTTGGCTTTGAATTGAAAAAAAAAAAAAAAGGAATATAAAAGTGCAGATAACATAAAGCTGATTGCCATACGCATCTTAGTTTGCAGAGTTTGACCAGATCATGAGGTCTGACCCAGATCACTTGGCGGAACTGGTCCAACGGGTCAACAAGTGGCTGGTGTGCAGCCGATGGAAGAAGGTCCAGTGGTGCGGACTGTCCGTCATTAAGTGTGAGTTTTCCATGGGATGTTGGTTATGTACCATCAGTGATGTAAACAAACTTTAATAATTACTTGTCTAATATCTATATAGAGAGTTAAAAAAAAAAAAAAAAAATCATTTGAAATGAGTACATTTTGACCCACCAATGATGGTCAGTTTAGCAAGCTGTATCTCAGTAGTCTCTGGTCTGCAGAAAAGGCCAAGGAACTTAAAAGGTTTCTGGACATAGAGCCTAGATAATAAAATCACCCCAGGGCCTCTGGTGAAAACATTTATATCTCCTGAGCTCCTGAAAAAGGTTATGTGTTCTGTAAAATGTTATATCAGTGAAAACATATCTTTTATTGATCTTCTCTTGTTGCCAGGAACACTTAACAGGGCAGTTGTGAATTAAAAGTCTTGCCTATGCTTTGTAATTGTCCTTCTAAATAAGAAAATGTATTCTCACTGTCCTTTCTCCCACAGTGAAGAATAAAATCAAGTACAGGGCCATCGCCTGCATTAAAATTCAGAAAACAGTTCGCATGTGGTTGTGCAAGAGGAGACATAAGCCTCGGTGGGTGCCATTCTTCATGCTTTCAAACCACTTGCGTCCCATTAACTTATCTTTCATGAACCATATGGACCAGTAGCTTTGGTATGTTTATATCCATCCTGCTAATTTCTATTTCTTTACCACTGAGAGGGATTTTGCGTTGCATTGCAGTGTTGATGGTCTGGTAAAAGTTCAGAATCTGAAGAAGAGAATGGAAAGGTTTAATGAGGCTGTGAGTGGTCTAAAAGAGGGCAAGCTGGAGATGAGCAAGCAGATTCAGGAGCTGGCTACGTCCATCAACTCCCTCATGGCCAAGATTAAGGTGAGGTTAATGAAAGTTATGCTTTAAAAGAAAATACTCCATTAAGTAATTACTAGAATGATGAAATCTTTTAATCTAGGACAAGGCACATTGTGAGTGTGTGACGTGTTGTCTTTTAATGCCTTAGAAGCCTGGTGTCAGTTTGCCATTCATAATACATCAGGCACCAGCCAGACCATGGACTGGTGAAGATAAACTAAAGATGCTATGCTTGGACTGCTGTCTCAAGCGCCATCTGCAATTTTCTTATCTTTGTGCATGTATTATTTTACAGCACAAGGTAGAATTTCTCAGGTCAGAGCATAGGTCCCTGTTTTACTTCAGTTATCTTTGCTGTAGTGACGGGTAAAGGCTATTGGATGGCTCAGAAATATAGCACAATAATTTAACCTAAGGTAGCATAAAAGCAGATGGTTGGATGTTTGATACTAGTGTGTTTTTCTGTGGTTAATGCCTAAGCATAACAAAACACAAAGTACAAATGACCAAGTCCGTGTGCGACTTGTTTCAGCAAGTATGACTGAACATTAGTATAATTTGACTGGCCTCCGAGTGTTACGAAATAAATTACATTGAGATTTCAATCATCCTAATCTTGCTGTATCTTCTCCCCATTAGTAGTCTTTGCACATTCCAAACCTTTAAGCCTTTTTTGCTAGAATGGACTTTTTGACGGCTAAACCGTTTCTTACTCCCACAGTGGGGAGAAGGCTTTCATGTTTCAGACCGAATGTGAGCTATTGGCAGTGAGGTTCAGAGACTGTGCCCTCCTCTCCACCTCAGTGGTAACTGATTGACACCAGAGCTGAATCTTTTCCACTTGACCGCCTCGATAGCCTCTGTATAAAACAGTGCTTGGTCCCTTTGGTACTTCTCTGTCCCTCTGCTAGACAGTACTAAGGTGTTGCTCTGGATTAATGCACACCCGCAGGATATGAAAACAAGCTAAGCTTTTATGGGATGCACCAAGCCATGTTTTCTTCTTTTGCTAGGAGAGTATACCTGCAGGGATAAATGAGCAATTCATGGCCAGCATTACGTGGGAATTTAGTCTCCCCTTTTAGTTTACAATTGCTTAGACTGTTTTTAGCTTGGCATCTGAAAGCATGCATACTGAGCTGATACTCTTATGGATTTGTAGCATTATGAAAAGTTCTGGTATCTGGTTTTAGGGGTTCTGGAGGAAATGCACACACATGCTTAAGTTTGATGCCAGATTTGTGAATTGTATTAGGAAATGTAGATACAAATGTTTAACTCATCACGCATGACGACTGAAATGTCTTTTACATGACTCCTTAGTCCAAGCTAATCTAATGAGGTGTCCTGTGTATTTCCAGCATTTTGGTTCTGTTTAATAGCCCATTTTTGGGTTTTGTTATCTCACAGACTACAGTGATGACCCGCACTGAGATTGAACAGGCATATGAGGATCTGGTGAAGCGCTCGGAACTGCTGCTTTCCTCAATGCAGAAGAAGAAGCAGGAGGAAGAGGAGATGGAGAGGCTGAAGCACATCCAGGAAGAGATGGATAAAGAGAGAAAGAGACGTGAAGAAGAGGCACAGTTACGCAAACAGGAGGAAGATGATCGTCGCATGTAAGTCTGGTTTAATTCTTCTTCTATGACTTAGAAGAGTTTTACATTCTAGTGTCCTGTCTCTGTTACATAAGCTCCTGTCACTTAAAGCACATGCTATTATTCATTTATTTTATGAATCTGTTTTCCTAGCTAAAGAATGCATGTCATTTCGAGTGCATTGGCACCATTTATCTACCTTTCGTCATTGACTTTATAAATTATTAAACTTTATCAGTTTATTACAATATAAAATTGTTTGTATTAAAATAATTGAAAATGATTAGACAAAAAATGTATGTTACTCATTAAGTCACTGGATATTCAGCTATACAACTGGATAGTGAAAAACTAAATATTTCAAAGTTCGGTATTAATTTAGATAGATCTGGATTGTTGGAAATAGCAAACAAAATTAAAGGACTATGTCTTTCGCTCTTACCACAGGAAAGCAGAGATGGAGCAGAAGCGGAAGCAGGAAGAAGAGGAGAGGAAGAAGCATGAAGAGGATGAGCGAATCTTACAGGTACAGTATGACACATTCACTTTTTTACTACATTGACTGATTTTATTTTTCTGTTGCTGGCCTAAATCGACATCTGCCCTCCATTCAGCATTGATAGAGGACACACTCTCATGCAGGCTTGTTTAGAGCATGTATTTTACAGGACAAACTTTGTACTTTAATACTACCTTTGTTATAGATTTTTTTTTCTTATTTTATAAGTTTTCTATTGAGACAGTAAAAGTTATATTTCTATGTCAGAAAGGTCCTTAAAGCGTTGTTACACCAAACACTGACTGTGTTTTTGATTACTGTTTACTGGGGTTTATAGGACCTACCTACCTACCTACCTACCTACCTATTTATTTATTTATTTATCTATCTATAAAACATCCTTGGTTCTTGCTGTAAAGCATTTATTTGCATGTGCCTATGACTTTTGTGTGTGTGTGTGTGTGTGTGTGTGTGTGTGTGTGTGTGTGTGTGTGTGTGTGTGTGTGTGTGTGTGTGTGTATAGCACATTTTCATTAGCTACTACTATAGCCTGGCTGCTTTTTTTTTTTTTTTTTTTTTTTTTTTGCACAGATGTCAAACCATTTCTTTGTTCTGACACCAGCACTAGTTGAAAGAGGTTGCATGCCTAACGTCTGGATAAGGTCTATATCGTGTCGACCCCAAGGTCAGCTTCCAGTGAAGCAGTCATGCCTACCATTTCTTACAAGCTCTGCTTTCAAACTACAGCCGTGTGTTACTAAAATGTTCTGTTTGATGGGTCCCACTGCAGATCCCCTACTGTTCTGGTGAGAGGTTATTTGAGAAATTCATGAAAAACTCAAAACTGGGTAACTGTGCAGTCAGATTTACACCAGACTTGCAGGTTTTAAATAAATATTACACACAGGGATTATTTTAATAACCTCAAACTGAAATAATATTAAAACAATAGAAAAATTAAAACGGAATACTAACCATTGTATAATATGCAGATGTTGCAGTTGAAATTTTTAGATTGAAGATAAATAGCTATACTGTAGATAAATGTCTGTCTATCTATGTCTCTAAATAAAGTAGTGTTTTTATGAATGGATTGATAAAGAAAATGCATTTGCTAAATAGGATAAAATTGACTTGACTGTTCATCATTATACCTGGGCAAAGCATTAAAGAATCAACAATGCATGGTAAGCAGTGTATTAATCTGTACAATTTTTCTTTCAAATCACACTTACTGAAAGTAAGGCTAAATGCAATCCAGGCATATACTGTAGCTGCACTAAGAATCTTCCCCATGTGTGTTTTTTTGTGCTGCAGATGGAACTGGATATTCAGTTGGCTGTAGAGCGGGAGGAGGAGGTTCAGAGGCAAGCAATACTGGAGCAGGAAAAGCGAGATAGAGAGCTGGCCATGAGGATAGCACAGAATGAAGCCGAACTCATCCAAGATGAGACTCAGATGGACCTCAGCCTACGCAGGTAGAAAAACATGCATACACACATAGCAGCACTTACCTGTCACTGCTGAAGTTAGTGTCAGGTAATGTTAGATCTACAAAATTCTACAAACTGCAGATGTTCTCGCACCGAGATTTCCATATGAAAAAAGCCTGCTGCCCTCCTGCTTTTGTGAAATAGCATAAAACCCCAAACTGCAGCCAAGTAAACAGCTTTGTGACTGGAAAAAAGGCTTTGTGATTCAAACTAACATTGTGTTCACTCCCAGGAAGCTTATTGCTGGCTCAATTGCCACATGGACCTACAGAGTATATGTTCATTGTGAAGGGATGTGATGATTGAAGCTAGACATGCTGCAAAGAGGGCTGTATCTTCTATTCATAAAAAAAGCAGTATTCAGTACTTTCTTAAATTGGTCATAAGTAACCAGACAACTTTCTCACATTCTTATTTCAAGTGATGGACTAACAAACATTGCTTTTTCTACACATATTGTAGGTATAATTAGGACAAATGGGAAAAATCCTGCTTTACCTGACTCTAACTCACTACAGCCAATGCCTCCAGTCCACTCTAAATCTTTCTTAGACCTAGACTGCAATTTTCAGTGACACAGCAGTCATAAACATTGGCCAAATTCTGGGTTAATATTAGCATAAATACTACACTTATTCATTAATCAATCCTTCATCATATTCAGTGAATTATTTACAGGATTACATAGGATAGATCTTTATTTTGCTCATTCCCAAACAATTTCAATTTTTTCCCCCTCAAGGTCAGATTTAATCACTTGATCATTTATGTCACTTAATTTATTTAACATTTGCAGTACAGTCTAAACCTCAGGGAGCCACTAAACATTATGTACCAAAAGGATTCCTAATTTTATCATTCTAAACTGAATCATCTCCAAGCACAAGCTTGGTGATCATAGTTGCTCATGCAATTACTTATGTTAAATTTAAAGTCTCTAGTCTAATAAGTGCACTGCTTTTGCTCAGGAATTTTTCCAAGTGCATTTGTGCAGTCTGACAGTTAGACAGTCTGAGCAAAGCAGCTTTGCTACTAACAGCTGTCAAGAGTCAAAAAGAGTGTCCACAAAGTTGTGTATGTGTGTCAGCTTTTCTGCAACATCTCTAAGCAAGCAATGAAAACCAGACCAAACTTTACGATTTTTTTCTTGTTTTCAGAAAACCTGTTTAGATGTTTTTTTAATGCATTAAAAAAGGACATATAATGCTATATATATAATTTTTTTTATAAACTGAGATTGTTCTGCAATATGTACAAGTTTAATCCTCATAAAGATTAAATGTTGAATGTTTCTTTTAAATTATAAACTAAGCTATTCAATTACAATGTGTCCAACTGAAGCTTCTGAGAAGTGACATGAATGAATCAAATTACCCTGACATACACTATCGTTCAAAAATTTGGACACGTCTCTTAAATCCATGTTTTTTTTCCTAATTTTTTCTTTGTAAAACATTGCTGAAGGCAATAAACCCATTTGAAAAGCTGATATTGCAGTGTGTCTGCGAGCTGTGTAAAGCCTTCATAATGGCTCTAATCTGAGGTGCTGTTATTTGGTGACTTTTGAGGCTGGTAACTCTAAATGTACTTCTCTGCACCAAAGGTAAGTTTGGGTCCTGCTTTTCCTGGGTAGTCTTCATGAAAGCCATTTTCATCAATAAGGATTCTTAATAGGTTTTGCAAATCCACTTGCAAGAACTGAACAACTGACTTTTTTTTTTTTTAATCTTCAGTATTGTTGTAAAACGTAGAAAAATGAATCCAAACTTGTGTCAGAAATTTTGAATGGTGTGTCCAAACTCTTGACTGGTACTATAAGTATTAAAGTTTCCTGCTGAAGCTGCAAGAATAGTGACTTTCACTGTAAACCTTAATCAATCTAAATTTGCCTACCAAAACATTATTCATAACATTTTACTCTCAGGGTTTTGTATACGTTGGTCTACATCACATAAGTATATTGGTATTATGCCAATTTATTTTGCCAAGTAAGCGCATCCTCAGCAACTTTCTGACCAGAAATGTTCAGAGCAAAGCACCAGGAACAACGCACACTGATTTTATTATATGCCCTTCTATTAACTTTCACTTTTCCTCATTGACTTATTGACTCTGTTCCACTGACACCACTGTACCACTGACACGGTTTGCAGTTCTGTCAGAGGCTAGGTATAGTAAGATGAATGGAATTATGAATCACATCTGGCTTTGGGGTGCCATAGAATCTGTTTGAACTGAGAGTAGCTCTGGTTAAGATGCAGTAAATCCTGACTTTGATTGAAATCTCAGAGAGAACAGGTATGATCCTTACCCTATTGCTAAATCCCACATGCACATCCACATGCATTCTCTTTGTTCTTGCAGCCTTTTATACATTCCTTCCATGCTTATGGCTTCGACTGCCTGAACTAGCTACCCACTAGCTCACCAAGGCAAAACCATGGACTGATTGTCTCAGTGCCTTATTGATTTGGTCTCTAATTACTAGAGACAGTAAACTGTAGATTTATTATAAAGTTTCAAAGGGAGGCGTTTTCTCCCTCAGCCTAATTAATCTAAATAAGGCTTATTTAAACAGTAAGCTGTAAGCAGGTCACTTGCATTTTACTATGTAAATGATTTTGTGTTTTCAGGGGTCCGCAAGTCCAAGCTAGCAAAGCAGCTACTGGGGTAAAAAAGTACGACCTAAGCAAATGGAAATATGCAGAGCTTCGAGATGCTATCAACACCTCCTGTGGTAAGAACAGGGCGTCTTTCTGATTGCTTCTCTGCAATGATCAGTACTTATGATCAGTATTTTTTAGTTCTTTGTTATTTACCTGACAGAATTTGTTCAATTTATTGTGCATGATGTTTAAGCATAACTAAGTTATTTTGGTTAATTTTTAACCATTTGTCATGCGTCAAAATATAGATATAGAACTACTGGCAGCATGCAGAGAGGAATTTCATCGTCGTTTAAAGGTCTACCATGCCTGGAAGTCAAAGAACAAGAAGCGCAACACTGAGTCTGAGCAGAGAGCTCCCAAATCTGTCACCGACTATGGTAATATAGAACTGTTGCACATAGTTCATACACAGTAGAGATACAGCATGTAATTCAGAATTCTCAAAATAATAGTGATGCACTTTTGATCATTAAGGTTCTCAGAATTTCCTTTGTAATAGTCATTTTGGTAATGCACAGGAGTACTGTATACTGTATGTATTAATGTATATATGTACAGTATGTATGCATCCATGTTTGTTTGTTTTGCTGGAGCACACACAGGAGAACCAAACTGGTTCTGAATTTCCCACAGATTTTAAGGAGCCTCTTAGATACTGATTAAGTTTCCTGATGTGCTTAAGCACATGGCTAAATGCATTTACAGAAACCACTGGTGATTCTAGGGAATTAAAATTCTGTCTTTTTTCGTCATAAAAGCCACAATACACTGCTTGCTTTCCTGACAATTGCTTTCTCCATGTGAAAAGTGATCACAAGAGGTTGCACAAAGCAGCCTACTTTGTTCGAGTCACATATTCGATGTTGCTTTTTCTAGCTTTATGATTTGCGCTAATATTATTTCTCTGATTAAATCAGGTAATCAAGTTACTGTCCCTTGAATCTTTTTAGCTATATCTCCATGAAGAGTTTATTTAAAATAACGAATGCCATGTAATTCCTCCAAACAGAGATCATAACCAGAATATATAGTACATACAGAGGCTCCAGGATGTTTGCAGCAGATCATTTGGGTGCTGTGGGTTGCAAGGTGGGACCTCTGTGGATCGTACTTGTTTGTCTGGAGCTTCCCATGTGTGCTTGATCAGATTGAGATCTGAGGAGTTTGGAGAGCAGTACCCTGTGGGGTCTGGTGCACTGAGTATTCTGGTGCCTTTTTATCGTGGTCAGCCTCAACTTTTTTTTTTTTTTTTGAGAGTTAAGCTACATTGGCTTTGCTCCCCACATCCATAAATGAGTCTTGGGTGCCTATGATCCTGTTACCAGTTTACTGGCATATCATTGATGAGGAGTGTTAATGTGTTAAAATTACAGTATGTGGCATTAATGTTATAACTGGTCAGTATACATTCCTTTTCTTGCTTGTTTAAACTTTCTAATTTATTGGTGATGTCATTCCAGCCCAGCAGAACCCAGCTCCTCCTGTTCCTGCCCGACAGCACGAGATTGCTGTGAATAGGCAACAGCGCTACTTTCGCATCCCTTTCATCCGTCCTGCTGACCAGTATAAAGACCCACAGAATAAGAAGAAGGGCTGGTGGTATGCTCATTTTGACGGTCCCTGGATTGCAAGGCAAATGGAGCTGCACCCAGACAAACAGCCTATTCTCCTGGTTGCAGGTAGTTAAGATTTCCAGAGCTTAATGGAATAATTTAGGATTTTCAAACCTAACTTCTGCATATAATGAGTTTTGAAATTGAAAGTGAATTGAAAGACCATGTTTTTCTAGTTAACTTTGTATGAAGTTTAATTTCATACTTTTCTACATGTAATTCCTTCCCAGTGCAAATCAGAAATTGTCCTGACACCACCCTTCCCACCACCACAACGACTATTTATGGCCTTTAGAAACAATTGGTAAAACGTTTATGGAAAAATGTTTTTTGTTTATTAGCTTAATCTCCCACTGAAAATTAGAGAAACCACATACGTCACAATTAGTTGAACCATTAAAATTAATTTTAAACAAAATCTAACCAAAACATGTTTACCATTTATATTGTTAACATTATTTGTTAACATTATATTGTCATTTATTTGGGTGCCAATTGATGAGAATAAAAATAAGAGTGGTTAGACACTCTTAAGCAATCACCCATGAATACCTGAATCTCTGGTTTCTTAATATAAGGTTATACAGAGACCAAAATCCTTTAGACCTTTGTCACCATGGGAAGAATAAGAGGCAACTGCCAACACATGGCTCCCTAGAAAAGGACACATACCCACAGTAAGGATGGAGGTTGTAAGATTTGCAATAGATGGTAGCATTTTCATATCACCAGTTTTTTTATTTGAAATGAAATAAATGAAAATCCATAAAAGGGCATCTAGGACTCTGAAGAATTATATCAAAGAAGTAAAAGAAATATTTGTTATTGAGAACTGGTATCCTGCTCTGTGCTCTTCAGTCTCATCAACAAGACTCTGTGCTGAACAAACTAGTAATTCAAGGGGCATCAATAAATATGACCCATGATTTAGGTCAGCTGGTTGCTATAGTTCTTCTTATTTTTAGCATGAGATTTCATGAATTGACCATGTAAACATTCTGGAGCTGACTGTACTATTAAACTCTAATAATAAAAGGCTCTGGACAGCATTGACAACATGGTGTATTTTCAAAGCTATATTTATGTAATTTTACATAATTTCCAAACTGGAACAATACAATACAAATTAAGTGTTGTTACTTCAGCTTCAAATGATTTGTGGTATTCATGTGAGATTAGGCAGAACCTTTTTTTTTTTTTGGCTCTACACTAATTGAACTGCCCAAACCCTAACCCAAATCTTACCTCTGAAAGGATGAATTACACAAATTAAGAGCTTAATTTGCAAACAAATAAGTTCTGAACAAAGAAGTTGTGCAACAGGCTTAAACATGTTTTGCATGAATGCTTATTAATTGGATCACACATTAATAGCAATGAGCCTAAATTTGTAAATATTAGAAATGGGTTTTGAGTGAATGGAAAGTATGACTATTGTGTGTGATAATCACGTACAGTCAGCTCTACAGCCCGAATTCTAGAAAAGTTGGGACAGTTTTAAGTTTGAATAAAATGAAAACTAAAAAGACCAAATATTAAGAGCCAATGTTTTATTCATAATAGAACAGAGAACATATCAAATGCTTAAACTGAGAAATTTTACAATTTTATGAACGAAATTCGCTCATTAAAATATTTTGCTTGCTACAGGTTTTTAAAAAATTGAGACTGAGGGCATGTTTACCATGGTGTAGCACACATTCTTTTCAAAATAATTTGAAGAAGATGTCTGGACATTGACGTTGAGTTTTGGTGTTGAAATTTGGCCCCATTCTCACTTGATATACTGTAGGTTTCCAGCAGCTGAAGAGTTTGTGGTCGTCTTTGACATATTCTTCGTTTAATGATGTGCCAAATGTTCTCTATAGGTGAAAGATCTGAACTGCAGACAGGCCGATTCAGAAGCCATGCCGTTTGTAATAGCTGCAGTATGTGGCTTTGCATTGTCCTCCTAAAATACACAAGGCTTTCCCTTTCCCCTGTTAAGCTGCCCATACTGCACTTACCATCAGAGATTTTTTAAACTGATTTTTTTTGGCTTTCGAACTGAACGATGATAATGTGCTGGAAGGTCTCCCTCCTCTTTAGCCCGAAGGACATGGCGTCCGGCATCAGATTTGGACTTGTCTGAGCATAGAACACTTTTCTACTTTGAAACAATCTATTTTAAATTAGCCTTGGCCCACAGTACACGACAGTGCTCCAGGACCATGTTCACATATGGCTTCCCTTTTGCATGATAGAGCTTTAGTTGGCATCTGCAGATGTCATGATTGATTGTGTTTACCAACAGTGGTTTCTGGAAGTATTCCTGGGACTATTTAGTAATGTCAAAGATACAATCATGTCAATGAGTGATGCAGTGTCGTCTGAGGGCCCAAAGACCATGGGCATCCATTACACACAAAGATTTCTCCAGTTTCTCTGAATCCTTTGATGTTATGCACTGTAAAGCCTTTACAATTTGACATTGAGAAACATTTTTAAAGTGTTCCACAATCTTTTTACTCACTCTTTCACAGATTGGAGAGGCTCTGCCTATCTTTACTTCTGACCTTTTAGAGCTAATCATATTACAGACCTGATGCTAGATGTTTTCCCAGCTGAATCTTTTTAAAATTTCTAGCTTTTTCAGCCTGTCCCAACTTTTTTCACTCAAACATTTTTAAGGTCTGTAGCAGGCATCAAATTTGAAATTAGGTAATTTAGTGGATAAAAGTGTAACATTTTGCCATTTAAACATTTATGTTCTCTATGTTCAATGTTCTATGAATAAAATATTGGATCATGTGATTTTGAAAGTCTTTTAGTTTTCATTATATTCAAAAAAAAAAAAAAAAGTCCCAACTTTTCCAGAATACGGGTTGTAAACGTACTGTAGTAACGACGCCAATTGATTTGTTTTTGCTACACACTGAAGACATTCTGGTTTGATATCAAAGCATGAATCATATACAATATGATAAATAAATTCAGCTTTTATTTCATGATGTTTATCTCCAGATGTGTTAAACATTTTAATTCTGGCACCATTGGTGGCTGGCAAACATAAAATAATAGTTTTGTTAAATTAAAGTAACACTGTGCATAACACAGCATCTGGATAAGATACCCTGTTTGGCCCATAATGTTGCCCCCTTCTAAAATTTTGTTGGACAACATTTAGCTCTCATTACGGTACTTTGGCTGGAATCTTGTATTTATGTTAAGAAAGTACTCAATAAAGCACATTCCAAAACGTTTCAATCTTGTTAAGTTCCTTACTATGGGTTGTCCAGTTTATAGGTGAAAATGATACTTTATGTTCCTAGAAACACTTTTTGATTATTTGATTCCAGTGAATCTTTCTGTGGTCATCCTGGAATATGTCTGTGTCATGAGGGTAAAAAAATCCATTGATGTGATATCCTGGTCCAACCTGACCAACTGAAGCAACCCCAGATCATAACACTGCCTCCAGAGGCTTGTACAATGACCACTATGCATTATGGGTGTATCACTTCATGTACTTGCATTCTTACCCCGAGATATTCATTGTCGTATTCATGGTCAATCAGTAGTCATAATCCCAAATGAGCTTTTTCCATTGCTCAGAAGTCCAATCTTTATGGTTTCTAACAAATTGAATTTTTTTTTAAATAATCAGTCTCACTAAAGTGGTTTTCTTATGGATGCTGTTTAGTGCCAGTCCTGTGAATTCCTTTTTGTGTGGAACTACTCTTACTTTCACTATTAAACATAGCTGTGATTTTATAGTGTTGATTTTATTTATTAATTTTTTTGTACATAATGCAACTTAAAGTGGTTTTGATCTCCAGTTACAAATCATTTATGATTTTTTTTTTTTTTACTTAATTAATTATTTATTTATTTACATTTTTAAAATTACATTGACAATTCACCACTATAACAGGTTTCAAAAATGTGTTGTTAACTGAATTCCAATAATCTTAGCAATCACCTCACTTGTTTTCTTTGCTTGATGAAGGCCAATAATTTGGGTATAATATCATGCATATCACTTTTAGATTATAAAGTGGTATGCATGATATTTAAAATAAAATGCTGGATTAACAGTGCTTGCTTTTATATTTTCTAACATATGTTTACAATAATTTATGTTGTACTGTGTTATTAGGAAAGGATGATATGGAGATGTGTGAGCTGAGTCTGGAGGAGACTGGGCTCACACGAAAACGTGGAGCAGAGATTCTACCGCGCCAGTTTGAGGAGATCTGGGAGCGCTGCGGGGGAATCCAATATCTACGGAACGCCATCGAGAGCAAACAGGCTCGGCCCACCTATGCCACAGCCATGCTCCAGAACCTGCTCAAATGAAGAGCAGCGTCATTTCTTTGTAGCCCTTTATCAGCCCTTACTGTCTGTCCTGACACATTGTGCACCAGAGCTTAAACACAAGGACCAACACCTCTCTGTCTCAGTGAGTAGCTACATACTCATGAGCAAGACTTCATGACCAATGTAGATTCCCCCCCCCCCCATCTATTTTAAGATTATGTCCTTTCTGTCGAACAGTTTGTTTTTGGTTGCTATTAATTTTGCTGTGGTAATTAGCATGTTTGGTGCAAGTTCATACAAAAATGACCTGTGCAATGCCTTTATGTTTTGTCTGTTATTTTAAGGGGTATTTTGTTGGTCACAGAGTTTGATTCCTTTCTTTTATTTCAGTTATTTACATCATCACTGTGTCTTTATCATTGGTATTAAAGATTGTGGGTGATCCTTTTACTCTGTGCTCTGCTTTGTAAAAGTATTCTACTTGCAATGCTTTTCATCCCTGGAGTAAGTTTTCAGTACATTCTTTTTGTACGTCATTGTTAATATCACAGTAATATCAATCCTAGACTGTTTCCACACTGGAGAATATCACAGACAGCTCCTGAGCTCCTGAGAAAAATTTTATGATTCATGTGCTAGAGTGCATTTGTTCTTGAAAGCACTTTATTGGACTTTAGAAATTAATATTGTATGCTTTAGGGCATATTTTTTTAGATGTAAATTCTCAAAATAAAATCACTGATTGCAAAACCTCTGCTCTTGGTAGGCTTCCAATGACTTACTGTATTTGTTAATGTGCAAATTAATAAAAAAAATAATGACTGCAAATAGTATGATTATATTTTAAATCAGGAAACTGCATTTGTAAAAAAAAAAAATAGATTTTAAAATCATTAATTACACAAAGGCAAATCTATTACCACCTAAAGAACACAAACTCTTTTACTCTGACCTGATGTGTGGTTGCCCACAATTTTTGATTACATTGTAAATTTTTTAGTCAGACCTTTGTGTCCTCTATTAGCATGTTTTTAGTGACACAGTAGACTTGAAATACTTGACTTTGGTGGTTTTGTTCAATTTGAATAAATCCATACCTTACAAAAGTGTTTGTACTGTGTGCTTATTTACATCTGTTGGTTGTTGGAAATGTAATGGTTTGAAGAAAAAAAAAAATCATGAGGTACATAAATCACAAATCATATCTGTAACAGAAGCAGTTATTTGACATGTTCTTTATACCATTTAAAATTTTTGTTTTAAAATTGAAAAATAAATATTTACTATGTGTTTTAGTCTGGAGGTTAAAACCCAAATGATACGCGAGAAATGTTTCTATGCAATAGCAGCTTTATTTTAATTTAACAAATGGATATAACAAATAGATTCTCATAAATCATATTACAGTAGATCTCTCGATCTTGCTTTAAAATATCATTAAAATATTAAATGGCTTTAAAAAACTAATATGGAATAATGTTTGAAAATTTATATTAGTATCTAAGGAATACAAAGATAACGGAAAGTATTAAGACAGCATACATTATGCCCTGTACTTTACTATAATCCTCCCTGTGCGCAAAACAGGATTAATTAGTTTGAATCTGTCTGATCGAAGATTTGTGCTAATTAGAATTAGCCAGTTCAGTTAATGCAGATGTCTTTTTAACTCTATGCTCATCCAGATCCATTAGGTTTTGTAGAATAAAGTACTTCATACTAAATACTGATTGTTGTATAGCAATTTAATTGAAAGAAATAAATTATCTTTAAAAAAATTGAGAATGTCATTAAAACATTGAATTCCACTTTTGTCTTATACATTTTTATACAGTGGTGAAAAAAGTGGTGTACTTTTTTCACCACGGTATAGTCAATTAATATTAATAATGATACCAACAAATGCATCCATTTGTAAACAAATACCTCACTGTGAGGGGAAAATCTTTTAAAAGGGATCTATCTAGGCACATTAGAACTCTCAAACAACAACTTTTGTTAGCGACCATTCCTGCTATTTTGAACTCGTACATTGTTACTGGCCATGAATTAACGCAGTCATAACACAGTCACTTCAAACCCATCCATGTCAGACCCTTTTAGAAGACGTGATATCCTGTGTTCATTAGACAGCCTCCACGTCTGGAAAAAATAAGGTTTAGTAAAATATTAACACCATTCAGGATTTTTGTTTTTATTAGTGAACTAAGATTGAATGTGCTTGACAACATCATGTCATAGATATACTGTATATCATACACCACATTACAGACAGTTCAGATATTGCACTGATGAAGTTTGAAAAAAATTTTTTGTCAGTGTGTCTGACTTTTCCAACTACAGTAGCTCTTTTTATTTATTTTCCAGTTGACATCAGCTGGCTGGGTTTATGGATTCACTCTGGTTCCAAATTCTGACCCTGTCATCTGTGTGCCTCAGTAAAACTCTTTAGAGGAAACCCACCAAGTACAGGGGGAAACATTTAAACACCATGCACACTGAGGCGGAAATCAAAAACCTGACCAGGTTACCAGGATCCAACATATAACCTGAGGCATCTCCGTGTCTAAATAACACAATTCGACAAGCTTACTTTGTTCCGGATTGACATTAGTGACCTGTTCACGATTCAACCACTTGTTCATAATCACTGTGATGTAAAAATGTATGCTTCTTAAAAATATCTTAAAAGGGTCCTATTGTTGAAATTTCACTTTTAAGTATTTTAGTAATTTTAGACATTCAGACCTGGCTTTTCAGAGGTCTTAACATGCTCAAAAATCACACAGGTTGTGTTATGCACCCAGGAGGCGATGGCGCAAAGTGCTTGGGCCTGCTCATCGTTGCTTGCAACTATATTTCAAATTTCTCTTTTAAGTCATTTTACACTTTCAGACCGAGCACTAAGGGCAGGGGTAGCTCAGTGGTTAAAACATTGGATTACAATCCAAAAGATCCTACTGTAGGTTCAAACCCCACCAAGTTGCCACTGTTGGGGGCATTTGGAGAAGTTAAAGGGAGTTTGAGGTAGGTAAAAATGCATTATCTGTGAGCTACTGTAGAGCATTAACATACAGTACACACTTTGGGGGAGATCTGAGACCTACAGTACAGTATGTTAACTTGTTAAACAAATAGTCAAATATGGGACCTTTAAATGAATGGTGAAGATCTGAGAATAAACCAGATGTGTGGTTCTCAAATGAGTGGCTGTGATTTGTACAAAGAGAACAAAGAGCTTTAGGTGAGATGAGCACGCAGAAATGCTTTTATGCATAAGACCACTTCTCTTTCATGAGCAGTGAGAAGGGATGTGGACTTTATGTGCTCCCCATGATACAGTCATCAATAAAAGGTCAGTACCCCCTTCTTTAATTCTATGTGGTTTTGTGTACATAATAAAAAATCATCTGATCGTAGCAGGTCATAGTATTAGGCAAATACGACCTCATTATTTCTCACTCACTCACTCACTCGCTCATTGTCTATACCACTTTATCCTGTATTCAGTGTCGCAGAGAGCATGGAGCCTATCCCAGGGAACTTAGGGCACGAGGCAGGGTACACCCTGGACAGGTTGCCAATCCATCACAGGGGACACACATACACACACTACGGGCAATTTGGGAACTCCAATTAACCTAATCTGCAGGTCTGTGGACTGTGGGAGGAAACCCTTGATTAATTGATCATCAGCAGATGTGTAGTAGTTTTGGCAGTTTGCTGGTCTGGAAAATTTATGTGGACGTGATAAGCAACGGTTTTAGAGAAGCAATTGTTGCTGCACATCAATCTGGGAATGGTTATAAAATATTTTCCAAACAATTTGGACGAGTTCAACACTCTATAATGAGAAAGATTATTTGCGAATGGAAAAAAACAGGACACATGACAATCTTCCCCGGAGTGGACGTCCAGGCATATTCACCCCAAAGTCAGACTGTGCAATGCTGAGAGAAATACAAAAACACCCAAGAGCTACATCATCAGACCATAGAGGCCTCACTGAGCATGTTAATGGTTAAAGCCCATGACAGCACAATTAGAAGAAGACTGAACAAGCATGATTTGTTTGGAAGAGTTGGCAGGAGAAAGTCTCTTCTGTCTAAAACAGAACATGGAAGCAATAATGACACAGTTATATGTTGTTGCTGGTCAGTGGTTGTGTTTGCCTAATATAAAGACCATGATTTACAAGAAGCTGTTGAGAGTCAGACACTTTAACAGAATGTAAAATAAAATATACGAAGCTGAGTTCAATGTTCTTATCCTCCTTTTTGGTCTCTGTGAATAACAGAATTGCCTTACTTGGGAAATCTGGGAGCTTACCTCGACATGTGGTATGCAGTGGTGGAAGCCAAGTATTTCTGATACCAACTTTTCCGACCTTGTTGTGTAGAGTTGCCTGGGAAGCTGAACATAATCACAGGCTGTCATGATTATAAACGTAGGCTATATTTATGAACAGACAAGCTGGAAAGCAAGTGTACTAGCTGTAAAAACAAGAAACATGTACATGTAAAATGGCACTTCATGTTATGACAAATTAAAATGTGCTTAGTTTTACAGTGCATGTTCATTAAAGAATGATTTCAATGCAACAAAACAATAATTTCAAACATGCATTATTATCCTTCCGTGAATTTTAGTGATGTACTCCTGATGTCTCTAAAATTTGTGGTAAGCATACGCTGGAGTATAATAATGCAGGAAGTGTCTTTTCAGATAACCAAGTACAGTTAAGAAACTGGTAATATTTCATTTCCTGTTCATTCTGCCTTAATTAGTTATCCTCGTACAGACATCCGGATGTCTATTAAGCTCACTTTGAATTGGAGTCGAAAAAAGCACAATTATTATGCCGTCAGTGTTTAAACAGAACTGCATAATGATACAATGTGTTTGAGATTTTTTCCCATGCTTCTAAATTCAGATCGTTTTATTATATCATTATAAAAAAATAAAAAATAAAAGTATCTCTCTTCAGCCAACTTGTGTATTGTTGAATTTCTGTCCCGATATTGCTTGCAGTATATTATACTGTACCATCTATATTAATTATCTTAATACAATGTATTAACTATCATTGAGATTGTATGGTATAAACGGCACTGCAACAACTTTGAGCCATAGAGTGAGTCAGTTCATTTAAGACAGTTGTTAGTGCAGCTCATAAGTCAGTTAGTTGTAAGATCCAGTTATCTTGTTCAGACACATTTTGACCTGTGCACTTTACCTCAATGCTTAGGGGCATGTTATCCAGTGAGTAAAATGAGCCCTGGTCAGAGCTTTGAGGGGAGCCAGGGTCAGTGATTGTGGGATAGCTTATGCTGGACACATGAGTCAAGACACCATCATCATTCTCAAAGACTGGATTCACTCTCATAATTCCCTCCATACACAGGGATGAGTCTGAATGCCTGTAATGCAGAGGAGAAGAGATGAAACACCAAAACAAAAGAACAGAGACAGCCGACCTCAATGCATTAAATACTTATTGAGGGAGGACTTACACTAGTGTCACTCTCTTTCTGGTCCTTATACATTTCCTGTTAATTAACACTAACAGGCCTATCACAGCACCCACCACAATTAGACTTCCCATCAGATAAAGGACAAATATGAACGGGTCGACGGGCACAGGCACCAGTTCGCTGCAGCGCTCTCCTTCATAGTACCAAAATTTACCTGCAGGACATCTGGAAACGTTAGAGGCGTTAGAGTCAAAGAAGTAAACAGTAACAGTAAAAATAAATGCAACTTAATCATTCCTTAATCAGATTTCTTTTTGTTTATGTATTTATTTGTAAATAATGTCATGTGATTAGTGCTCATGATTCAAGGTACAGTAGGGAGCTCTAAATGAAAATGACTAAAAATAAAATAAAAGCATGTAATTACAATGTACTTCCTCTTGAACTAAAATAACGGAATCTGATTGTGTAAACTGCAAAAGATTTTTAAGCAAGAAAAGAAAACATGATGAAACACAATGAGATGGAATGCCCAGTTGCTTTCTATTTACTACATGTGATTTCTATTAGCAGGAATGGAATATAGTTGCATTCTTACTGTACACTTTTGTTTTTAACAGAATAACACTTGGGATGCTTTAATTTTTGTAACATGGACAATACATAATTTTGTCATTTGTACACATTCTATATATTCTTCATCCGAAGCTATGATATGAGATCTTAATCCAGTTTTACATTACCATATGACAAATATCTAATTACTGATAAGTAATGACAGGAATTTACAGTGAGTATTATTATTATTATTATTATTATTATTATTATTATTATAAATCAGAGTTTCCAGGTACCTGCAGCTGACTCCATTCCCTGGAATGCTCTCACATAGTCCCCCATTGAGACAGTAGTTAGGCTGGAGGTTACAGATGCTCTGACAGGGCAGACCATCCAGTGTGCTGTAGCCAGGATCACACTGACACTCAGCCTCAGTAGTCAGTGTGTTCACCACACAGTGTGAAAACTCATTACAATCCATGTCCTTACATGGATCACCATGATGAGCTGTAGAGAATCAAGAAAGCAGACCATTGTCATAGTATTGATTCCTTTAGCCATGGAAGAGTTATTGGTAAAGCAGAGATCCATCACCTTCATACAGTACCTGACTGCTTGTCCATTTCGCTGTCCATTCTCTTCGAGGCAGCATCACTAAAGTCATCAAGAGTGCAGTGCACAGCCTTGGTGATATTATCCACTACCGGTTTGGCTAACTTCATCTTGTTGTTTACTACCACACTGCCATTTCTGAAGGTGAGGATGTGTAGCTCCTTAAATCCATTGAGACTGGATTGTAGAAATAGGAGCAACTAAAAGAAGAAACATAGCACAATTTTCAGTGGAATCATAGATCAACTGTATTATATACAACATACACTCAATTATATCGCAGTCTATTATTTTCCTTAAATAGCATCAAATAAGCATTAATCCTTCTATTAGCCAGAGCGAAGTTAATTATCATATGAGTGATTAGTAATTTCATGCTTGGAGATAAATTGTATTTTTTGTCAGTTCGTACAAAAAACAAACAAACCCCTAAGCAATTTTTGTAGGTGTTTGCATTTGATTAGTACTTCTGCGTCACTCTGTCAACAGCTCTCCTGTGTGAAAATGAGGTGTTGGAGAGAGGTTGAATTTAAAAAAGTTCAAACAAGTTCTGCCTAAATAGAGCTAAAGCCTAATTAGTGTGATCATTTGAGCAATTACATTTATACACTATGTGTTTCATCTATTTTTGGCACCAATTATAATTACAGTGTTTTTGACAATATTAAATATTCCACCGCTTGTATATTCATTCAGATCCTGTGTAGTGCTAAAGTTAAAAACGATACAGCATCCACTGGCATTCCTTTGTTATTGTCAAATTTCATCCATTCTTTATCAATTGAAATCAATGGCCAAACTGTCAGCTGTCCACCGTCAGTTACAGTTCCACCTCTGGATTTAGGAGCTTTGGAGCAGTATGTTAAACCCACAGTGTCAAATGTAGGTGTTATTTTTGACCATGGCCTTAAATTTAATAAACAGATCAGTGCTGTGTTTCGGTCCAGTTTCTTTCAGTTAAGGCAATTGGCAAAACTTAAACCTGTTTTGTCCTTTAGGCCACATCACTGAGGGTGTTTAAGTCCCATCTCAAAACTCGCATGTTTTCTCTGGCATTTAAACCAACATGAGATGTTGATTTTACATGTTGTTTGACTAGATTGTGTGTGATGTGATTTTAATTATGTTCCTTTTAATATATTTTTTTCTTAACTTAATTCACTTATTTTATTACATTTTTATTATATTACTATATTATTTTATTATTTATGTGAAGCGCTTTGGAGCATTCTTGTTGTTAAAGTGCTATACAAATAAAGATGAGTTGAGTTGAGTTGAATCACACCTCATCATCAATCAACTGATGATCACACCTCATCAACACATCATTAATTTTATTCACACTTTAAACAATTATAAATAATAAGAAAATAATACAGACATATCCAGTAGTTACAAAGTGAATGTGAAAGAAGAACATAAAAAAGGTAATGCAAAGGTAAAGCAATCATTCTTGTGAACTGGGACAAAACTTGAAAAACATTGAAAAGAAATATATTACTTAAAAAAATTTTATATAATTATATTATATTCATTTAATATAATATTTATTCATTTAATTATATTTATTATATATACATTATTATAGTTATTAATTTTATTCATTTAATATATACATTTTCTTGAAAACATAGATTTTGCCTAATAACCAAGAGTTTTTTTTTTTTTTTTTGTAACTGGCAGTTATTTCAAAATTCAATACAGCACCTTTTAATAGCATTAAAGGGTAAAAACTGTCATTAATTATTACAATAAAACCCATCCTTGCTTTTTAAATTAAACCAGTAAAGTAGTAATTCTATTAATAAAATCTCCAGTAATGTTAAGGAATGTAATCTTTTATTGAAAATATATTATTGTGGGAACAATTTACTAAAAAAATTAATATTTGTGGCTTTTAGCTGTTCCCATCAAGGGGTCGCCACAGCAGACCAGCCGATCTGCCCAACAGTTTGGCACAGGTTTTATACTGGATGCCCTTCCTGACGCAAGCCTCCCATTTTCTGAGAGATTGGGACCCCCAAATGGGCATTGGGTGGGAATTGAACCTTGAACCAGATGGTGGGCCTAAAGCGTAACAGGTGAGAAAACTTCCACTGAGCCAACAATGTCCATAAAAAACATCAGTGAATGACTGGTGGACAGTGGTGTTTGCACAGGTAATCACAGAAGATTATCAGCTTTTGTGTCATACTGGGCGTGTGTCACAAGGTGTACCTCACTGACCAGATGGTACGCAGTGTCATCATCAACTTTTACAGTATGTCATACTGTGGACATGTCACAGGCATTCCTCACTGAACCTAACAGTGGGCTGCGTTGTCTGGGGAGAAAATCGGCACGTCAGGCCATCTCAGGGCTACTCAAATCCTGGATCATACTGCAGAATGTTTACATTGACAGAACAAACGACAGGCAGAAGTAAAGGCTGCTGAAACAAAGACAAGCAGTTTAGGCTACTTGGTGTTTCTAAGTTGCCCATAATGTGTGAATGAGCATATGAGTGTGTACCTGTGCCCCTTTAAAGCAATAAATCATACTTTAAAACAAAACAACACATTAATATTAATAGGAAATTTACTAAAACTAAGGTTTTGCTAAAGAAAATGTAAAAAGTATTTTAAGTAGTGAAATAAAACACCATTTGGATTTATTTCTCAAAACTGTCACACTATAAGTCACCACCATCATTAATAAAAAAATTCTACATTATGCTAGCTAACTTCTGAAATGTATATCCATAATTTGCTAAACTATATTTGATGTCCTTGAAATTAATTAATTTTACAGAAACTCTAGACAAAAATTCAGCTAATTAAAAATAAGAGTTAGGGATTTTTTTTTCATGTATTTTAATAATTTTTTTAGGTATTGAAAAATTTAAAGCCTTTTCTGAACATTCGGAGTTGATTCTGCCTATAAAATAATCAAAATATGAGTTTTACAGAAAAACACTATTATGATTTGGACATGTTTTGTCCCAGCTCTCAAGAATGACTGAAAGGCAAAGGTAAGAAATCAAGTGAAAAATATATTCAAAACATGTACAATTTGTGTCTTTGTATTGTCCATCAAGTCTTTGCAAGTACACTATTATACTTGTTCATCCCTTAATCTACAAAGTGACCTAAAATGCCACCAATCTATGGGAAAATGAAAGGGGAGTGAATTATCCTCTCTCACCAAGTCCCTGTAAACAACATAAATCTGCTGTATAGGTTATAACTATTTTGGTTCTCAAGATCAATCTCTCAAAGGCAAAGAACCATGCTGCACAGGAGGAGGTTTCCCTTGCAGAGCACGCTATGCAACATAGGCTGCCTAGATTATTTATGTACTATAGTCTCAAAAAACTTTCTTTTAGAGTTTTTTTTTACTATGCAATTTTGTCCAGCACAAATGGATCCACATTTATCTAATTATAAATATGGAATAAAATTTTAGAATAACATAATATTTGCATCCTACTTTGATTAGCATTTTATTTATTCAGTCTTTATCTCCACACATCAGTATGCACGCAGATATGAATGTAGTTGACTGATGATATGATGTCAGTGTACGAACTCGAACCAATTTGGTTTCAGAAAACTTTTTTCTACATTTCCATCCATCCACCCATCAAATCCAACCCATGACTCTTCTAAATGGTTAGGGAGCTTTTCCATTATTTTGTGGCTAGACAAAATGTCCATTGATCCTCCTGAACATAAAGTTTGACTAACATCTGGACTCCCCTGTCATAAACATTTTCTGGGAGGCTAAGGAGTGTGAGCCCCCTAAAGTTGGATCAAATCTTCTGTAAGGATAGATAATATCACATCAGTCTGCCAATACTAGCCACGTTCTCATCCACCCCAAGAACTCTGCCCCTAAGAAGTGAATTATCTACATCTGTGAGCTTAGCCCCAGTGATGAGCTAGTCCTTGTTTGGGTCCTCTAGCTCTACTTCCCTAAGGGAAGGTGTGTCACTGGGCCTTAGGAGGCCCTCAAACTACTCCATCAACTGTTTAGGTACCCAGATATCTCTCCTTCGTGAACAGCATGAGCTAGGTCCTGCTTGCCCCTTTTAAGACAGGAATTACTGCCACAAAAGGCACAAACAACCAAATAGCCTCAGCTAAATTCATCCTCATTAGTTGAGGACTGGAACATTGCCCATCCTGGATCAGTGTTTCCAGCCTCCCTTGGAATGCAGAAGAAGCGCTTCTGGAAATAAGAGTTCAAGATCAACTGGACAGGGGATTCTTCCAAATGCTTCCAGCAAACCCTCGCTACACTCTTAGCCCTGCCAAGTTTGTCTGGCAGTTTCCCTTCCCCTTGATCCAACTCACCACCATGAGGTAATCAGTTGACAGCTCAGCCCCTTAATTTACCCTAATGTCCAGGACATATGGTCACAAAATTGATTATACCACAAGATAGTCGATCATGAAACCAAAGCAAAGTGACCCTTTTGCTCACCGGGGTAAAACTACAATATACTGGCTCCAAACTATGGGGCCATGACTACGCTCACTCCTACTCTCACCCAGGCCAACTCAAAAGTGTAAAAGCGCCCAACTCCTTTCCAGCAGTCTGATTTCAGACCCTTTATTGTGTGTTGTGGTGAGCTCAACTATACATAGGTGTACTTTGGTAATGCTCGGCTTCCCACACTAGCTTTGGCGACTACCAGAGAGATCATGTTCAATGTTCCTATAGCCAATGTCTCTGCCTTCTACCGCACAATATTACACAATACCCATACCACTACTGCAGGTAGTCGGCCTTCTGGAAGATAGTCCCTGTAGCTCTTTCAGTCTGTCCAGCCAGGTCCTATGGGTACAGCCCTGACCACTAAATGCTCACAGACAAGCTCCTTCCCCATGTCTGGCATCAGAGTGGAATCTCATTCTACCTATTTTGGGTGAGGTATCAGGGTCTTTAGTTCTTTAGCCTGGTCTCTCATTTAGAAACAGTTTGCCTTGGAAGAACTGAATAAAATAGCTCATAGGATCAGTGGAGTATATAAACCCCTCCATCATAATTAGGTAGTATTCATTAGGGTGGTCTTCTTTTTGCAGTAACCTTTCTCTTATTTACTTAATTCCTTCATCCACCTTTAGTAAGCACTTTTCCTGGTCAGGGTTGTGATTAACCGGAAGCCTGTACTGGAAACACTGTACCTGAAGCAGGTATACTGTACACCATGGAGGGCATCACAGAGCACCACACAACATTTGCACACTTATTCTAACCTTTGGTTAATTTAATGTAGTCAATCCATTTACTGTCATGGTTTTGGGAGAAATCCCAAAAGATACAGGGAGAATCACTCCTATCTCCACCAAAACTTAGGAAAGCTCAGAATGTGTCCTAACTGATTAGTCAGAAACGCATGCGTAGGACAGACGTTTTAGTAACATTGAGTGGCAGAGAGCTCATTAAAGATATGTTTGGACAAAAATATTATATTTTTTGTGACACATTGTCCATGGCATGCAACTGGTCCATTAACCAAAATTTCATATGCTGTCCCCACAGGTGACTACTACTTTTTTAGTAACAGCGATGATGCAGCATAAAAACAGGGATGATTTGGGGTTAGTCACAGCTGACAATGTCAGCAATAATAAATCAAACTTTGCTCTTACAGCACCACAGATCATGAGCAGAGTCATACATTTCCCCACCATGCAGCATGAAACAAATAAAAAACAAGCTGTCCATTGCTTGTTTCCCTGAAGGGGAATCATCCATGGCACACACATTAAAATAATCGTCCTGTGCACGTACGAGAAGGCTTATGTCAAGCAAAAACTTACAGCATAAACTCAAGTCGTTATGGATGCAACATACATATTCTATATGTTTGAAATTAATTATTCCAAAGTGTAGTTCATGTTTTTTGAGCAGCACTTCATCACTTCAATAATACAGCGATCACCGTTTATCTTTGAGATTGTGAGCACAAGGCAGGGTACACCAGGGACAGGGTGCCAATCCATCGCAGGGTACACTCACACTCCAGGCAATTTAAGAAAGCTACTTAAGAGTAATTTGCATAGCTTTGGACTGTAGGAGGATTGTATAGTACCCTGAGGAAACCCACCAAGCACAAGGTGGACATGCACACCGACCCAAGGCAGGAATCAAACCCTCGACCCTGGAGGTGCAAGGTCACCGTGTTCCCAGGAAGAATATACAAATCTCTTTTCAGATTTGAACCAGAGACTCCAGAGTTACATCACCATACTGCACCTTTTTCACAACTTTTTGTCCAGGCCTATATGAGTATAATGCTCAATTATACAGTACATTATTATTCAGACTCAATCATTTTAGAGTAATTAGTCCCATGTCCTACCTCATGGCCTTCTTCAGCTGTTAATTGTGTTTTAACATTTATATTGCTGAATACTCACTCTCACTCACTCACTCATCATCTATACCGCTTAATCCTGTATTCAGGGTCACGGGGGGCCTGGAGCCTATCCCAGGAGACTTGGGGCACATGGCAGGGTACACCCTGGACAGGGTGCCAATCCATCGCAGGGCACAGACACACACACATACACTCACTCATTCACACACTACGGGCAATTTGAGAAAGCCAATTAGCCTAACCTACATGTCTTTGGACTGTGGGAGGAAACCGGAGTACCCGGAGGAAACCCACCAAGCACGGGGAGAACATGCAAACTCCATGCACACAGAGACGGGAAATGAGCCTGGCCGGGGATCGAACCCGGACCCTGGCGGTGCAAGCCGACAGTGCTAACCACTACACCACTTTGCTGAATACTGAAGATCATAAATGATGACTTATACTGTAAATATTTTTACCCCCTTATTTTGTTTGTCATTTTGTTTGTTTGTGATATATAAGTGATGAAGCATGAAAATGAGTCTGAAATGCCTGATAAAGACTAGAACACGGACGTTTTTGGACATGGCTTTCTGATGGCTAGGAGAATGCACTTCCTATAAGGGACATTTGAGGGCAGTTTATTTAAAGCTACAGACACTATACCTGCACATTTAAAAAATAAATTAAAGAGCAAGAAAATAATTCATGCCAGAATTTCAGCTAACTTTTTAAAAAGAGGTACAGTATAATATGTGCCCTTTAACAAAAACATTGTAGCAGTTACGAAGTTATGTAGTCTATGTACAGTATATAAACTTGCTTATTGACTAAATAAATATATATTAGGCAAAAACAAAAATACCTGAAATAGTTGTACAGATAATGAATGTGGAAAAAAGGATAGGACTGAAGGCAAAGAGAATACGTCTACAGAAGATATAGGTTGAGTGATTGAGGCAGACTGCATACATTGTATGGTTCCTTTACTCCTGGGTATAAGAGAGAACCTTATTAACTCCGTGCGCCCATTTGTGCTATATACCTTAGAGCTCACTGTGAAACTGCTGGGCTCAGGATTTTCAGAAATGACATCCATAACCTCAGTGCCATTGCCTGCTGCCTCCTCTGCTTTAGGCACGTCATTTGGGGTAAAGTATGGCATAACTGATATTTAGTCTTTAAATTAAGCTTCTAATATATCAACTAAACTCTCTGAATACTGATTTAAAGTAAATGTTCTTACAGCTTTGCTGGAGTTCAAGTTTAGTGAACTGGTTATAGCAGCAATTTCAAGAGCCTGGTCCACTTTGGTTTTGTTTGATGTGGAATCAAAAGAAACGTTCCTTTTATATCCTACAATTAGAAAAAAAAGCACCGTTATATGAATATGGCTCTCACTATGTAGTAGATTATGCATATAAATCATGAAAATCTAAGTAATGTTGATATTTTTCATTTTGCATTTGATACATTTGAATGTATTTGTAAAATGATTAATTAAAGTTTTATTTACATGAAGCTATAAGAGAAGAACTGTGTCCTACAAATAGTTTTAAAGTAGCTATAAACAGTGCATTACAGTACCTTCAGGCTGATTGAACAACTTTTGTTGCTCAGCTTCCTTTAGCTTGGGGCCAAGACTTGGTTTGGGTGGAGATGGCTTTGTAATGGTCACCAATGTGGTTACAGTAGGCAAATCTTTACATGTTTCCTGTGCAGGAAATGTGCGCTCCATTGCCTCCTTATCCCTCCCTTGAGTTCCATTAGGATCTGCCTTTTCCTCTGAGTTGGTAATTGACTCAGTAATCTCCTCAGAGATGGCTGCTGCTGCTTGCTTGCTAATAATCCCAGGTAGATGTGTTGGTTTGTCTGTTTGTAGGTGATCTTGTGTGGTTGCTTCGAAGCTGAGAAAATGGATATTTAAAGGCAGGGATGTATCCTCCCTCAGGGCCTTTAATATCATATTCTTCAGGGCTATTTCTGTACCAGATTCTCCAACTGTCCCTGAGGGCCCGGTTCCTGTAGATTCTACTTCTGTCTCAAACACCACAGCGTAGTGTATTGCAACAATTCCAGGTCTGCTTTCAGGTCTCATTTGTATAAGAAGAAATGGTTAGTTCATTCATTCATTCATTCATTCATTAGTACTCACTGTCAACTCTATAATTTGTGTATTATATGTGCCTCTAATTTAAAATAACCAAAAACATGGAAGTTCTTCAGGGGTGGGCTGTGGAGGAGGAGAGTTAGTTAAAAAAAGTCCGGAGGCAGTAATAAAGCCAAAGGGATGTTACTGGAATATATTTATACAGTATTAAATTTACAAAAGAAACTTATTGGGACTGACATTTTTTCCGCTTGTCATACTCATACAAGTTCAGGAGCTTCTTGCTAAAAATTAAATGTAATTTTTTATGTTGTTATTAGAGAATATGTTTAACCTTGCCATTTGTAACGTGTGAGAAGCGTTAACTTAAGCCTATTACACACAGTATTGCCTTACTGCAGTTTTAGTAGCACTCATTATACCTAGAGTAAAATGTAGCTTAACTGGTACTTCTAAAAATATTGTATAATTGGAGCACAGGGCTTTCTCTCTGTACATCTAATTTGCTAATTTGTCTATACTTAAATCTCTAAGTAAAAGAAAAAAAAGCACTATTAACCCAAAAGTGTGATTTTCATGTTCAGCGCAAAGTAATTTGTGAATGAAAATTACTACTTACTGAATTCCCAGCAGACGAATCTCCTTAAACCCAGAAAGTTTGCTGAGAATTTGCAGCATCTGCAAAGGTATAAACAGCTTGTCATTTAGACACAGGTGCAGAAATGTTACTTTAAAACCATACAAAGAAGTGTTATACCACGACCATAACCATAAACATAAACATAACCGTAAGATGAGCAAAGAAACTTGGCACCTTGAATGGTACAGCATAAACGATTTTATGTGTTGCTTTTCATTAGACAAGCTGCCTAGATAAAGAATTAGGCACTGGACTACATTTATTTTGACACATATCAAATTAGTCTATTTCCCTGCCGGTCTCACAAATAAATCACTGGTTTTAATCATAAAGACAAACAGAGACGACTGAAGGAACTTATACTGTATATGGAAAGCACAACTCAAGTGTTTAAGACACAGTAAAGGGATGTTACTTTACCCCACCTGCTCATGAAGACTATGATGGATATCCTGATATTGCAAGTTGTTAGTGTCTCTCAGTAGCTGACTGTATTCCGGGTCCTTCAAGGTCACACTGATCTCTATTATTTGCTGCATAGCTGAGACCTTTAGTTTTTTGGAAAATTAAAAAAATATATATATTTTTTTACTTTATGTGATCCAGTTTCTATATTTATAAAGCACAATACCTTCATACCTTTTCTGAATCCATGGCCAATTTCGCTTGTGGAGATTTTGAACCTGAAATTTCCATACTCATCAGTCAATTAAAACCAAAAGAAAATGTGTGTATATGTAAACCTTACAAGCATAATTCATTCTGGAAGTGTGCTTGTTTATTAAAGCACTCGTATATCAAAGCAAATTTACCCCATATGAAATAATGTAAACGTGAATATTTCATTCCACAACCCAAAAGTAGTCATCTAAAAATAATGAATACAAAATATAAAGTAAAACAAATTAACAGTTACAGTACAGTTACTAAAGAACAGTCACTACACTAGGACAAAAAAATAAAAAAATAAATTATATATACAGTGGAACCTTGGATTGCAAGCATAATTCGTTCTGGAAGTGGACTTGTATTCCAAAATACTCGTAAATCAAATCAGATTTTCCCATAAGAAATAATGAAAACACAAATTATTCATTCCACAGCCCCAAAAAAAAAACAAATACATAAAAATAATTAATACAATCTCTAAAGTGAAAATAAAACAGATTAACCTGCACTTTACCTTTAAAAAAAGTAAAAAATAAATCACGACAGATAAGAGTTTCCATTTGTGCGTGCAGGCGCCGTGTGTGTGTGTGTGTGTGTGTGTGTGTGTATGTATGTGTGTATATGTGTTGGACTCGTTTTACCCAGTAACACTCCTTCTCCCTCTCCCCACCATGCTTTCTAAATTTCACAACAAACACACACACAATGGAATCACAGTTTTAACAGAAAAAAAAGACATCTCTCTAATGACACTGGTGTGAGCGCATACTGACAGAATCACTGCTGTAAAATAAACAAAAAAACGAAAAAAAATTAACCAGCACCTTACCTTTGAAAAGAATCGCGACAGAGCTGAGTTTCTGTGCGCGGGAGTGAAGCCAGGGGGGGGGTGAAAAGAGTGTGTGTCCATGTGTCGGTGTCGGTGTGTGTGTCGGTCTCAAATAAAAAATCTTTGCTCGTCTTGCGGAACACTTGTAAACCATGTTACTCGCAATCCAAGGTTCCACGGTGTGTATATATATATATATATATATATATATATATATATATATATACACACACACACACACACACACACACACACATACAATATGTATATACTGTATACACAGTACAGACCAAAAGTTTGTACACACCTTCTCATTCAAAGAGTTTTCTTTATTGTGTTCTTTCGCCCAAACAAGTCTCTTCTGCTTGTTGCCTGTCCTTAGCAGTGGTTTCCTAGCAGATATTCTACCATGAAGGCCTGATTCACACAGTCTCCTCTTAACAGTTGTTCTAGAGACGTGTCTGCTGCTAGAACTCTGTGTGGCATTGACCTGCTCTCTGATCTGAGCTGCTGTTAACCTGCGATTTCTGAGGCTGGTGACTCGGATGAACTTATCCTCCGCAGCAGAGGTGACTCTTAGTCTTCCT
>JAAGKR010002433.1:0-16502 GCA_011419295.1 Clarias macrocephalus
CTGTGTATCTACTGCAACTGCAGGTGTCATCATTAAGACCCTAAACTACTCTAAAGTAGATTTGTCAGGGTCGCACATCTGTTTGATTTTTTTTTCCCCGTACCCTCGGTTTCTTTGCCCTCCTGTCGTCTTCGTCGTACGACGGCCGCCTCTTCTCCTGCTGCTTCCTGTCATCCCTCTGTCCCACGTCCTCGTCTTCCTCGTCCAGGAGGAGATCGTAACGAGAACTTTGAGAAAGGAGTTAAGGAGAAACGAGCTCATAAAACTTCTGTAATGATCTGAATCAGACGATCCACAGATGAGAAGGATACTCCTGCTTGGGTTTCAGTTTGTCCTTCAGAGCCAGTTTGGACCTGTTGTCCAGGTCTTTCTCATAGGCCTTGAAATCGTCTTTCGTGTACTTCCCGCCTGTGGGTGACGCAAACGCACGTTTAATAAACAGAAATGCTAAAGGCACTGCAATCACTTATTACACAACACACACACACACACACACACACACACACACACACACACACACACACACCTTTTCCCTTCCATTTGATCTTGGACACAGACTGACTGAAGTCCACGTGGATGCGTCGGTCGTCGATCAGCACGTTGTCCATCTTAAAATACGCTTTCTCACAGTCCTCCACCTGAAAAACAAACATGTTTAAGGATGAACTCCAGTGACTCGCCTACACGAGTCAGTCTGCCATAAACTCGACACTACACGTCAATTAAACAGTCAGTGGAAACGTGAAGTGTTTGTGTTCTTGTCCAGGGTTTCTCATGGAAAGCTGAATAGATTCCTGCTGCCCCCTGGTGGCCTCGAACTGCATCTACGCTTACACAAAAACTCATCTGGAGCCTCACATACTGTATATACTGTACATACTGTACATCAGCAGTTTTAAGTCATTGTCATGCACATTTTAATGTTTTCTCTGCTCTACACCACACACACACACACACACACACACACACACACACACACACACACACACACACACACACACACACACACACACACACTTCCATTCATGAAAAGGATGTTAATTATCTAATTAGTTAAAACCAGGTGTGAGAATAACTGCTGCACTGAGGGATTTTTTTCCCCTTAAACAAAACTAACTGAACCAACTACTCCTTTTTGTTTCCTTTTTTTATTTATTTTTTTTATGAAACCCACAGCACTGACAAATCAGACAATTTAAATACACATTAATTTGTCCTGCATTCATGCAGCCATGTTTTTTTTGTTTTTGTTTTTAATTAAACAAGACCATTATTTTTAGGAATACTGATTAATTTGTCCTGCATTCGTGCAGCTATGTTTCTTGTTGTTGTTGTTTTTAATTAATTAATTTTGATACATGTCTGATTCATGTGTCCTGCATTAGTGTAAAAACCAGACAAGGGAATTTAATGACTAAATATTAACCAGTTAATTACTATTAAGATCCCACCTGATTAATAAGCTATTAACTGATGATGGCATTTTGTTTTGCGTAATATTTCTCAGTAGCTCATGTACTGTATCTACTCATTAGTAAACCACAGGTGGGCAGGACTTGGACTTGGAGGCAGATGATGTTCAATATTGGATGTATTTTTAGTGATGTCCTTAAGGACAAAGACAAGAGCAGTATTTTCAACAGCTCTCTATTCTTTTTTTGGGGCTTTGCTAATTTCTACCACTAATTTCTTTCTAAATGAGCCACTAGAACTTAAAATCACACTTAAACTTAGAAAAAAAGGTCGCTGTACTAAATTCAAAATTTTTTTTATATACTTTTACTTATTAACAGTATAATTTGAATTTCTATTTAAATTGATTTTTTTGTGGAAACTTCCTAATTTCCTCAATTGTATTTCATTGTAAATGTTATCTTTAACATAATTATATAATTCAGTGTAAAAAAATTATATAATTTTAGCACAAATTTTAGCACAAACAGTTTTTATATAAAAATGTGTGAAATTTGCTGGTGTAAGTCAAACTGTTTCTTCATGATTAAGTGCAGTGTTTAAGAATTAAACTAACAGCAGCAACACACTCCACAGTGTTTAACGTTGTTTTCTGTACGATACACAGATGAATTATAAAACTCGTAGCATTCGTAACATTTTAGCATTCGTGCTAAAATGTGAATCAGGATTTTCCTCGATCGTGTTTCTGCATGAATGGAGATTGTGATTATTTTTCCCTGATTAATAATCGTGCAGCGTTATAACAAACCTTCTCAAACTCGATGAACGCGTAGCACAGAGACTCGCCCGTCTTCCAGTCCCTGATGATCTCACAGCTGTGAAGAGAAATAAAACATCCGACTCAGATTGAATCTCCGTCTCGTCCCTTATCCCCCATTTCAGTTAAATTAATTATAGAAGTCATTTTTTGAAGATAATGACTTGTTTTTGCCTCAGACCTAATGAACCCCCGCCCCGCCCCCCCACAGAAGTGTTTTTTTCTGATTAAGTGATACGGTGATGATGGTGGTTGAGTCTCGCACCACTGGATTGAACCGAAGCGAGAGAAGATGATCTCCAGGTCCTCGTCTGTGGTGACCGGGTTCAGCTTACACACAAACAGCACGTTCTCCGGGGGTTTAACGTCAGCGTCGGGCAGATCACCCACCTAGAATGAACACACACACACACAGAATGTGAGACTGACACAGAGAGAGAGTGGCGAGAAAGGAGAAAAAAAAAAGAGAGAGAGAGAGAGATCTCACCATCTCCAGGAGGATGGCCTGTGTCTTTGCCTCCTTGTCTTTTATCACTTCATCCAGCTCCTCTGCATCCTTCCCTTTAGCATCGTTTATCACTTCATCAGCTCCAATACGGCCACTCTGACACACACAGACACATACACACACACAGTTAATCAGTCAGGCAAGAAGTCCCTCAGTGAGTGTCAGTGAGCATCAGTCAGTGAATTAGTCAGTTCGTCAGTCAGAGAATAAAAAAGTCAGTAAAATAGCCACTCAGTACATGTCAGTAAATAATTCAGTAAATCAGTGACAGTCAGTTAATAACTTAGTCAGTAATTCAGTGACTGAATAATTCAGTCAGTGAATCAGTCATGCAGTGGGTTAATTAGTCAGATCTTGTTTGAGTGACTACATCAGTGAGTCAGTCAAAGTCAGTCAGCGAGTCTATCTGTCAATCAATCAGTCAGTCAAAGTGTCCATCAGTGAGTCTGTCATTCAGTCAGTAGGTCAGTGAATCAATCCGTTCGTGATTCGTTAGTGACAATTAGTCGATTAGTGAGACTGTCAGTGAATCAGTCAGTCAGTTAAAGATTCGATGAGTCAGTCAGTAAATTCATCAGTAAATTTAGTCAGTATAACAGCCACTCAGTACATGTCTGTAGTTCAGTCTGTGAATCAGTCAAAAAGTCAGTCAGTAATTCAATCAGGGAATCAGTCATGCAGTTTGTGAATTAGTCAGATCTTGTTTGAGAGTGACATCAGTGAGTCAGTCAATGAGTCTGTCAGTCATTAAATCTGTCAGTTAGTTAGTCATTGAATCAGTCAGTCAGTCAGTCAAACAGTCATTCCCTCTGTGAATCAGTTAGCGAGTCAGTTGGTCAGTGAAAAAATCAGTCAGTCAGTCATTGAGTGTCGTTCAGTCAGTAAATCCATCAGTACATCATTTAGTCAGTAAAACAGCCACTCAGTACATGTCAGTAAATACTCCAGTTAGTCAGTCAGAACATCAGTCAGTGAATTTTGACAAAAATGATCACACTGAACAATGATACACCTGCATGACGACCTCATTGATTTTTATTATAGTTTTAATTTTCAGTCAGGAGGTCCATGCTTTATTTGCTCTTAACCACACAGATTCCTCACCTGCACATTTACATCTGGCCGAGCAAAAGCACCTCATTTCGAAACCCATCTAACAGTTTAAGACACTCACGTCCAGCTGCTCTTTGGTGGGCTCGGGGGATCGATCCGGCACCGGCAGGTCCGGGGGGTCATCAAACGGGTCGTCCAGAATAACCGTGTGATTTATTCTGCAACAAAAGCGCACAGGTTTAACATAACGCATACCAGAGGTTTTCCAAAATGATTCCCATGGACGCGTACGTATAGGACCCGAGACACAGTCTGTCTCACCTGATGTCCTGGTAGGGAATGAAGTCTTTGTCCACGAACGCCTCGTTGATTTTGGCCAAGACGTCCATTCCCTCCGAGACCTCCCCGAACACGGTGTGGACGCCGTCCAGGTAGTCCAGGTTCTCTCCGCTAGTGATCAGGAACTGAAAGACACACGAGTCTTAGTACTGGCGTATTAGTATATACACAAGACAAAAACAGAAAGGAAATCAGATTTATCAAAGGAAGTAAACAAATCAACAAAACAAACCTGAGAGCCGTGCTGATCGTTGCCGTTGTTCACCATGGAGACAGTCCCTTTCTTCTTGTGTTTGATCCGGGGCGCCTTCTCGGCATCAAAGAAGCGCGCCTGATCCCCGTACAGCTTACTGACACACACACACACAATGTATAAATGTATAGTGTCAGTCCAGGAGTCACTAAAAACACAGACGTATTAAATCATCATCCTCCTCAGGAGGTGTTTATTACTGACCAGTAGACGGACTCTCCTCCTCGGCCGGTGCCTGTAGGATCTCCAGTCTGGATGATGAAGTCTCTCTGAATGAGGAGATAAAACGGTTACAGATCTGTAACCACAGTCTACCAAACAAAGCAGGTACACATTCAGCTTTTCTACAGTTACAGTAAAATGACTTCCACGCGCTCTCACTACATGAACGAGTTCCTGACTTACTGACAGATTAACATTTATTAAATTAGTTTCAGCATTAGGGCTCGGTGACATCAACCAAAATATGACATCATGATACACAATATGTACAGTCTGATGAGGAACGTTATGCCGAAATCAAAAGTGCTGCATAAAAAAAAATTATACACACAGTGCTGTGAAAAAGTATTGGCCCCCTTCGTGATTTTTCTTTCATGTTTGTGTCACATAAATGATTCAGATCATCAAATAAAATTTTATATTACACAAAGATAATCCAAGAAAACACAAAACTCAATAAAAAAAAAATAATAATAAAAAAAAAAAACCTACCTGATCCTGTGTGAAAAAGTAACTGCCCCCTACACCCAATAACTGGTTGTACCAACTTCGGCGACAATAATTGTAAGATGAGGCTTTACATCGCCGTGGAGGAATTCTGACCCGCTCTTCTTTCCAGAATTGTTCTAATTCACGTACATTGGAGGGTTTTCTAAACATGAGCGGCCTGTTTAAGGATTTCAAATCGGAAGAAAGTCCGGATTTTGACTGGGCCACTTTAAAACCTTTATTTTTCGCTTGTTTTTTGTTTTTTCTGGTTATTCAGTGGTGAACTTGCTGGTGTTTTTCGAGTCCTTGATCTGCTGCATAACCCAAGTGCACCTGAGCTTAAGGTCACAAACCGATGGCCAGACATTGTTCTTCTGATTATTTTCTAGGGCACAGACTTTTTTTTTATTTCTTGATTCAACAGGTCTGACAGTAATCAGGTCTGGGTGTGAAGTTTAACACAGCTTTCTAAAAATAGCAGTTTATTCATGATTTAGCTTTTTCCACATAGGGCCAAGTCTGGACAGCTTTCTCTCTTAATAAATGAAATTACTGTTTAAAATCAGAATTTTGTATTTACTTGGACTATCTGTGTGTAACAAAATTTAGGTTAGATGGTGACATTATTTTTTAACAAATGAAAAAAAAAAACATTAAAAAGTAGTTTTATTACATCAGGAAATTTATTCTGATGATGATGATGATGCATTAACAGTGACAGGATTGCGTATGAATTGTAAACTATATGGTATAACCTAACACATCACTTTCCAAAACCGAGTTAATAAGTTGGTTTAATGTTAATCTGATTTAAAATCTTAACAGATTCATATCCGAGTGTGGCCTGGTGACTGAGTTCTTGTTCTTACCTGGACATTGTGAATGAGACAGTAGTTGTAGTATTTAATTTTACACAGCTTCAGGAAGTTCAAGCAGGCTGCCAAAGACAAAAAAAGACAAAAAAAAAAATTTATGCACTTTATTTCTATTTGTTTGTGTTCTTTATAAAATTGTCTTGTAAAGTTCCAGTTAAACCCTGATCAAATCTCTAACAGACTGTGAGGAATCCGGGTCAGATTACACACTGAAGATCCTCTAACCATAAATCTACCAACAACAAATTACTGCGTTCTGCCGACATCATCAGGCAGCGTGATCCAGACTCGGTGTAAGAGTAAACAGTAGGTAAGAAGGAGTTAAAAGGAAATGAGACGAGTTTGGAGATGTTCCCAATTAAACAATACAAGCTAACTTCAAATACAAGAGTATTTAACCGATCAGCGTTCATCTCTGTCATCCACCGTAATTACTATTTCTAAACAAACATTTTACCACACTGGTGAAAATGTGTAAATAGTTCAGAGTGCGCCACCTGTAGGATTATAAATATATGGTGACGTTTTACCTCCTCAAACGCCTTGTTTGAGCCTTGCACTAGTCAGCACTGTAATGCCCGCCTACACACCCCCAAGTAAACCCGCAATAATAATAATAATAATAATAATAAAAGCCCTCTCCCCAGAGTTATGAGTCTGCAGGCCCGCTGTGCTTTTCTTTCTCGCATTCTGCTTGTTTGTGATAGATGAGTGTGCCTGCCCTTCCACAAGAAAAAAAAAATTGCTGCATTTTTTTTTTTTTTTTTGTAAAATACCAATCAAAAGTTTGTACACACCTTCAAATGCAATGTTTGTTTTTTTTACTTACTTTCTCAAGATTTTAAAACTATGAAAATATCACTGACTAACGATGATCGGGCTCAAGCACCTCCGTCATCGCCACCCGAGCACATCACACAAACGGTGTCCTTTTTGAGCATGTTAAGACCTCCAAAAAGCCCCCTCTTAATTGGGGCAGGAGACTTTTTTTTTTGCGTTTTGCAAACATCCCATAATAACTGACTTCTTGGTGAGTAAAGCTCAAGACATACACAGTGATCAATTAGATCTAAACATGCACCGGGTTTCGCTTGTATACATGAAAGTGGCCAATGAAGCAAAATCTCATGTGAAGGCCCTACGCAGTGCTTGGACCCATAGGGGCCCTTCACACACTATGACACACATTTAGGTAATTTAATGTCACAGTTGTTATTTCAAGACATGAAGGTCAGCTGTTCCGGAACAGTTCTCGCAAGAACATCCCATCAAGCACCATGATATGAAACTGTCTCTCATGAAGACCTTCCCAGGAAAGCAAGAACAAAACTCAGAGAAGTTAATTTAGAGACACCAGCCTCAGAAATCACCAATTAACCTCAACCAATTAACCTCAACCAGCACCTCAGATTAGAGCCGTTATGAAGCTTTACAGAGCAGAAGCAGCAGATAAACATCTCAATATCACCTGTTCAGAGGAGATTATTGTACTTTAGGGACGCCTTTAGTATTGTTTTACAGTGTAGAGAAATAAAAATCAGGAAAGACCATGGAATTATAATGTCTGCCCAAACTGTTGACTGTGTGTGTGTGTGATAAGCCCAGTGTCACTGTAGTATGTTCTGGAGCTTGTTCTCATGACTGCTCTGATATTAGCCATGTTAGCCGGCTAGCAAACACACTGCTCTGTTTATCTATGTTTACATCACTTAAACCGATACCGACTCCGTTCATTTCTACATTATATAAATAAATAGTCACCCGTCGCTTGTTATCTGTAGTTAAATCCTACCTTTGGGTCTTTCCTCGGTGTATAAATCAACAACAATGTCGCCTAATGTGGTTTCCAGTAACACCGCCATTCTGGTTCAAAATGCAGACCGGACCGCGCATGCGCGAAAGAAGCGCGTGCCTGACGTGACAGAGCGTGCGTTACGTCTGGCGGGTTTCTGCACGGACGCGCGCGCGCACTAGGCTGTGGTGGTTTGAGCACGAACATATGACTGCTCTGGGGGGTATTCCAGAGTAACTTACTATTTGGTAAAACTTAACCTCAGGGTTGATTTACTCCAAACCCGCATACCATGAGTATGTCGGTTCCAAAACCCCTGAGACAAGTAAGTTTAATCAACCTCCTACTGGTTACCCAGAGTTAATGCGCGTGCACGGTGCTACATAAAGGCATTTTCAATGGATCGCCGATTTCACGAGTCAAAATGGAAAATCAAAGTGAAAAAGAGAGAGAGAGAGAGAGAGTGTCAAACTTCACAGAGGCGGAAATGGTGGTTTAAATGCAGCAGATGAAGAATTCAAGCCAATAATAATGAAAAAAATCAATACGGCTGCATCGGCTAAAGAAAGAGAGTAAATAACAGACAGAGTAAATGTGTGAGAGGATTAAATACCACATTTGACATCGGCTTCCCTTTTATTATACACTGTAAACCCTAATGCTCAAAGTACTTAAACACATTGAATACTGTTAACTTACATAATTGTAATTAGGTCAAATTAATAGACTTTTTTGAGTATTCAGAACCTTTTGATATTTTAAGTAATCGTAAGTACGTAAGTAACAGTAACCGTCACCTTAAAATTCCACCTTCTTAAACTCTATAGAGCTCCGGTGGCTCAGTGGTGAGTGTCTCGCCTGCCATGCGAAAGACCCGGGTTCGATTCAACAACTGCCACAACAATTTGTTTAAATATATTTTAGTTTACTTAAAATTGGAAACATCATTACTTAAATAAAATTATGTAACTGATTACCTTAATTTTTTTTTAGTTTTGGCAACTTAATCGGGTTTACGGTGTGTGTAAAAAGTGTTTAAGTGCCAGACATACAGTGTGATCGGCTCTACACACAGTTGCCTTTCCCACATCCTCTGCATCACCCAGATTGTACAAAAAATGCCATGACGCAAAAAAAAAAAAAACCCGAAGTGCTACGTACACTGTAATAAGTTACATCAATTTTTTTAAGTGATGATGTTTCCAATTTTAAGTAAACAGAACTATAAATTTTTGAGTTTGTTGAACTTGTTGCAAATCAAATAAATAGCTGCTGCTGTCACCACATCAGACAAGCCAGCCTGGGGATCGAACCCGGGCCGTTCACATGGCAGGCGAAACACTTACCACTGAGCCACCAGAGCTCTATAGAGTTTTACTTGGTGGAATTTAAGGTGACGGTTACTGTTACTTACATACTCACAATTACTTAAAATATCAAAAAGTTATGAATACACAAAAAGGTTTATTAATTTGACCTAATTGCAATTATTTAGGTTAACAGCACTCAGTGTGTTTAATTAATTTAAGCATTTGCAATATGCAGTTTCAAGAGATGCATTAAGTAAATTAACGATTCCCTTGAAAACCAATAACACTCTTTCAAATAATCATTAGGAAATTAAAAGACATCAGTACGCCGTCTTATATCTCTGTCCCGGCGAGAAAAAAAAACCTCACATAATTTGTGTCTCCACATCCACAGGATCTTCATTAAAAGCGCACGTCAGGCTCAATAAACCTCTGAAACAAACTTATCCTGGAACATAACCTGCTACCGAGCAGGTTATCTTCAGAGAGTAAGTTGCTATGGTTACAAACATACCCAGAAATTTACCTCCGTTTTTGGAACCGAAAGTTGAGGATATCCACTAACTTACTCTTAAACTTACCCGGGTATGTGACATAACCTGCTTTCTGGAATACACCCCTGGATGTTCACAGTTCACAATATAATAATAATAATAATAATAATAATAATAATAATAAAAACAGGTAAAAAAAAAACATTTATGACACTTTCACATCATACATTAGCTTTTTATTTTCTGCTTTTTTATTAAAGTCCAAGCACATGGAAACTATTGATTAATCCACAACACAATGCAATAGTGAAACAAACAAAAATAACAGATATCACACATGGATTTATCACACATGATCATCAACTCAAGTCAAAATACAGTTCCCAAAGTGCTGTATCAAAGCACATTAATAGAAAGTTATGTGGAAGGGAAATGTGTGGAAGAAAACGGTGCACAAGCAGCAGGGATGAGCGCAGCCTGGAGTGGATTGTCAGGAAAAAGCCATTCAAAAAGGTAGGCGGACCCTGGACATGGGCTTCAAACGTTGTGTTCCTCTTGTCAAGCCGCTCCTGAACAACAAACAACGTCTGAAGCGTCTTCACTGGGCTAAAGAAAAAAAGAACTGGTCTGTTGCTCAGTGGTCCAAATTCTTTTTTTCTCATTTGGAAACCAAGGACTCAGAGTCTGGAGGAAGATGAGTTGAGCCCAGGACATGCAGCGCAAAATTTATAATGTGTGTGATGTATGAGTGTGTTTGTCTGTGTGTGCGTGCGTGTGTGTGTAAACATCTGTAATGTGGGTGTATATATTTGTGCATGTTTGTGATGTATGTGTGTGTGTGTACGCAGGATCGTCTTGTTTTCCTAAGGATTATTCCCCTCATTGTGATGTCACTGAACGTGTCACTTAATACAATGTCACTCAATATAATGCCACACAGAAAGTTAGTAATCATTTTTTGGTGTAAGTTTATGCATTATCACGGCTGACCCGTTTGAGATATCAAAAATCGTATAAGGACATACACAGGAGGAGTATATCAAAATCCATCAGGTGTGTTTTTGCGAACGATCTAAAATAACCGGCCTCCTGTTGAGTTGAGCCCAGGACATGCAGTGCAAAAGTTGTTCGGCTCAATGAGCTCGACATGTTTCGTGATGTTCGTGTGCTTTTTGTAATTTCTATATTTGTGGGACATCATTCCCCTATACTAATATTTATTAACAGTAATGATAAATTTGGTTCTACATGACGTACTGTAGCTTTTCCTGCAGCTCATCCTGAATGTTATTTACAAAGTTGCTGAGTTGCAAAAGTGTCTGGTGGTGGTACAGTAGGTCTGGACACCGGTTGCTCCGCTGCTTGAATCTTAACTTTCTGTAAATTATTTTGTTTTCTGTTTATAGAAATAAAGATAATGATGATGTAATGTCTGTAAGTTGAGCACAGACGAGTGTATAAGCCCAGACATTCACACACAGGCTCGAATGTTATATGGTGCAGTTTAGAGTTTTTATTTTACACCAGAAGGAATTGTGTCCAAGAAAGGGTTAATAGAGGAACATTCATGACCTCTGTCCTTGTGCTCCACCTTTTTCTCTCTCTCACACACACACACACACACAGGCCAGTATTGCAGTAGATCAGCTTTCAGTGGATCAGTTCATCTGTGCAGTGTGTCTGGATCTCCTGAAGGATCCGGTGACTCTCCCCTGTGGTCACAGTTTCTGTAAGGTGTGTATTAATGGCTGCTGGGATCAGGAGGATCAGAGTGGAGTTTATAGCTGTCCTCAGTGCAGAGACACTTTCACTCCAAGGCCTGTTCTACGCAGAAACAACATGCTGGCTGAAGTGGTGGAGAAACTGAAGAAGAAGACTGAAGTCCAAGCTGCTTCTCCTGCTCACTGTTACGCTGGACCTGGAGATGTGGAGTGTGATTTCTGCACCGGGAGAAAACACAAAGCCGTCAAGTCCTGTCTGATGTGTCTGGCCTCCTTTTGTGAAACTCATCTGAAACCTCATCTGGAAATTCCTGGATTGAAAAAGCACAGTTTAGTGGAAGCTTCTGGAAATCTAGAAGAGAAGATCTGCTCTGAGCATGATAGAGTGCTGGAGATCTACTGTCGTACTGACCGACGCTTCATCTGTTATCTGTGTGTGACGGATGAACACAGAAGCCACGACACTGTCTCAGTTAAAGCTTACAGAGCAGAAAAACAGGTCAGGAATCATTTTATAATCTTTTTCATGCAATTCATCAGTGAACATTTCAGCCAACATTATAAAATGATAAATGATTTTAAAAAATTAACTCTTTATCTGGGCGGCACGGTGGTGTAGTGGTTAGCACTGTCGCCTTGCACCTCCAGGTTCGATTCCCGTCTCTATGTGCATGGAGTTTGCATGTTCTCCCGCGTGCTTGGTGGGTTTCCTCCTGGTACTCCGTAGATTAGGTTCATTGGCGTTCCCAAATTGGCCGTAGTGTGTGTGTGAGTGAGTGTATGTCTGTGTGCCCTGCGATGGATTGGCACCCTGTCCAGGGTGTATCCTGCCTCGTGCCCTAAGTCTCCTGGGATATGCTCCAGGCTCCTCGCGACCCTGAGTACAGGATTAAGTGATAATGCCGATGAATGAGAGTGAGTGAGAACTCTTTATCTGTCATTAATCGAGCTACTTAACTCAGCTCACAGCACGTCACAGCTTGGTGTGTTTAGTGAAAATTTAGAGGTAGTTGAGCCAGAATACAAGGAAATTCACTCACTCACTCACTCACTCACCCACCCACACACAGAAAGAGTGTGTTAATGAGCGGACTAATTGGACCAGGTGTGTTAGAACAGTAGGAGGAGCTAAATATGGAGGACAGGAACACTCCAGGATCAGGACTGGGAACTTCTTATGTACATGAATTTTCTACTGAGTTCTGCATTTCTTCCAAGTAGTAGCGTTTTCTACTATGACGCGTTTTCATTAATGCTGAACTAAACACACTTGTCATAATAATTATCATCACCTACTCATCACTCGTTATGAACTTCTCTGGAACTGAAAAACACAAACGTTCTGGCCTTTTCCAATTTAATAAGGTTCTCCATAGAACCCAAGTGAAATTTAACCCCTTATCTGAAGTTAATATTCACACACTGAACTCATAACCTCATAATACATAAAGAGTGAAATGTGTTTTATTTGTCCTCAGAGTGAGTTAAAGGAGGAGCAGATGAAATCCCAGCAGAGAATCCAGGAGAAGCAGAAGAAGGTGCAGGAGCTGAAACAGGCTGTGAACACTATAAAGGTGAGCAGTGAGCAGAGACAAGAGCTGCTCCTAGAAACACACACAACATGTGTCCTTGCCTTTAGGAGATGTATCTCCAGCTGCACTTTTTTCTGCTGCAGTTGGCCAAGCAAGATTTGTTCTTTAACCAGTTTGGTTTCTACTTCTGTTCTCTCGGTTTCCTGCTTAAGAAGTAACTCATATGTCACCATCCTTGTTTGTAGCTGAGGCACGTTTGCGTTTTTTAGGAACATCTTGGACTGTCTTCACTACGTCCACTGGGGATCTATGATCCTCCTCAGTCACTGTAGTTAAGTCTAGGACAAACATTTCCTCTGCAGGAGAATTTTGCCTAGTCTCTGTAATTGTGGCCTCTCCATCTGCTGCTATGCCTTCAATGCCACGCAGAGCCTCTGATTTTTCTCCTCTGATGGTATCAATGACCATATCAGTGAAATCACCCCTTTTATATGGCTTGTTACCTGTTTGGGGGTTCTTGGCTTCAGTAAGGTCTTTTGTCACCTTGGCCCTAAGGTCCTTTCATCGCAACATAACTTGTTTTATGGTCCTCCTTTGGCCAGACCCCATGGAATTGACATGAATGGTTATGTTCCCCCAAATATTGTGTTTTACTTTTTTTAGTCACTTCTCCCCCCTTTGCAGAACTGAAACCTCCTACTATTGAGGCAAAATTGGCTCGAACACCCTCCAGCAGTGGACAGGTTTCTGCCTTTTGAGTCCATGGTTCCAACTCTTTGGTGTAGCAACACTGATCTTAAAAGCCTTGAGCATGATTGCTTTGGCTTGTGCTCAATTAGGCTTACACTAATCAGCTCATTGCTTGTTAATGGGTGACACCATTTAAAGACATCATGTCTTTGCACTCATTTCTCTTGCCTACAGATGCATCCACATGGCAGGTATTGTTCATCGTTACCGTAGGAGAAGGTACCGGCAAATGGTGGATGTTGAGCGTACAACACCACTCGAGCAATACACATCAGAAGAACTGTATGCACGTTTTCGTTTTGGGAGAGATGACATCAAGTATCCAAAAGAGTACCCAAAGGAGTCATGCTTTATCTGTGGAGGAACAGCTCTTATTTGCTCTGCGCTTTTATGCGTGTGGGTCTTTCTACCAAGTAATTGGTGACAACATGGGAGTAAGAAAAACAACCGTGAGTAATGTGGTGACGGCTATGTCAGTAGCACTGGGCAGTCTGATCAATCAGTTTGTTTACTTTCCCAAGGATGACCAGACAGCTCAGACTAAGCACAAGTTTTTATTAAATGGGGAACATGCCTAGCTCTATTGGTGCTATTGTTTGTACTCATGTGCATATCCAAGCACCTTATGAAAGGGAATGGGAGTATGTCAATCAAAAGGGGAGGCACAGCATCAACATCCGACTTGTGGGCAGCGCCGACCTCATAATAACAAACTGTGTTGTGAACTGGTCAGGGTCTGTTCATGACGCGCGTAGTCTAAGAGAAAGTGCACTATACAGAGCACCACAATCACACCGACCAAATGGCATAATATTGGGAGACAGTTTGTATCCCCTCCTACCATGGCTAATGACCCCTTTTCCAGTTGCAAACACACCTGACGAGTCTCACTTCAACTCTTCACATTGCAAAACAAGATGTGCCATTGAACGCTTAAATGGAGTCCTGAAGAGAAGGTTTGCATGTCTTAACTACTTGCGAGTGCAACCCAAGATGGCATGCAACATAATCCTTGCATGCATTGTTTTCCATAACATTGCAACCTGGGGTGTATTCCAGAAAGCAGGTTATGTGACATACCCGGGTAAGTTTAAGAGTAAATTAGTTGATAACCTCAACTTTCTGTTCCAAAAACAGAGGTAACTTTCTGGGTATGTATGTAACCATAGCAACTTGCTCTCTGAAGATAACCTGCTCGGTAGCAGCTTATTTTCCAGGGTCAGTTTGTTTCAGAGGTTTATTGACGTCAGTTTGTTTCAAAGCATGACGTGATGATGATCCTGTGGATGTGAAGACACAAATTATGCGAGGTGTTTTTCACCGGGACAGAGATATAAGACCGCTGTTACGCCCCGGTCTAGGTCGGGCCGTAACAGGAATGAAAAAGAAAAGAAAAGAAAGGAAAAAGGGGGGTGAGACCAAAAGTGCGTTTGCTTAGTGTTTATTTACAAACAGTGAACAAGCAAATCCCCAAAAGGTGGCTGTGAGCTTCAGAAGCCGACAAGGCCAAAACAATAAACAAAATGCCCTCTACCTAGTACCAACGTGAAACAACTAACCTGCACCAAAACTAAAGAAAAAGAAATACAAAGTTCTTCCCTTACTCCCTTGCTAACCACAAACCAAGAGAAAACAGGGTGTAAGCAAAATGGCGTCGACTCCCTACTAAGCCACCAATTACAAAACTATGTACAAATATATACAACACGTATTTACAATCGGGCAACCAGAACCAAACAAGGGCATACACAAAAACGTAGTCGGAAACGTAGCACGAGGTCATACACAATATAATTTTACAAATTATCAACAGAAAACAGTAAGCAAAGACCTGGTCTAAAGTATTGTTGTCTGAAGGCCTTAAGTAGGCCTCTGGGTTTCCTGGATACCCAATCATCTGGCAGGAGGCGGGACCAACAAAGGGCAGGCAGGGCAGCAACCAATAGATTGCAGGTACACTGAAGAGGTGGGGACCTGCAACAACAAGAGAAGAAATGCCCCCTCCCACCAGTAGAGACATAGCACACCTAACCAGACACAAAACAAATAAACTCAATATCGTAACACCCCCTCCCTTAAGAGTGAACATCCTGTTCACAATTAGAAGCATAGCATCGAGATAAAGAGTCAGCCACTACATTTTCAGATCCTTAACCATGGTCTGTCTGAACATATTTGGGAAAACCAAAAGTGGTGCAAAATTTAATAAGTGCTCGAATGATGGCACGTGATTTGATGCTACGCAGAGGTATGGCTTCAGGATATCTAGTGGCAGCACACATCAGGGTTAGCAGATACACATTACCAGATTTAGTTCGAGGAAGGGGACCAACACAATCTAACAAAATCCGCTCAAAAGGCTCTCCCATAATAGGTATAGGTTGGAGAGGAGCAGGGGGAATAATCAGGTTAGGCTTCCCTGCAATTTGACAAACATGACAGGATCGACAGTACTTAGCAACATCAGACTTCATGGCAGGCCAAAAGAAGTGATTTAAAATGCGGAGGTGGGTCTTCTTTACACCAAGGTGACCAGCGAGATCATGGTCATGGGCAATACGCAAAACTTGTGTTCTATATGATTTTGGAACCACAACTTGAAAAACAGCCCTTGACTCATCCTTAACATCAGAGGGTGACCACTTTCGCATTAAAACATCATCATCATAGAAATATGCCATTAAGTGTTGAGGCAGCTCAGCACTATCTACAGCTGCAGCAATGCAACGAGAGAGAGACGCATCCGATTTCTGAGCAGCAACGAACTGCTCTCGTCCAATGCCCCATGTAGCGAAATCATTTTCCTGTATGCAGGAGGCCTTATCCTCAATTGAAACATGTGGACTGGAGGACAACTTATCTTCTTCAAATACTGGATTGTCACTACATATGAAAGAATCTGAAATATCGTCAGCATCCTTCATTTTACAA
>JAAGKR010002433.1:18281-40171 GCA_011419295.1 Clarias macrocephalus
GGTTAGGCTTCCCTGCAATTTGACAAACATGACAGGATCGACAGTACCTAGCAACATCAGACTTCATGGCAGGCCAAAAGAAGTGATTTAAAATGCGGAGGTGGGTCTTCCTTACACCAAGGTGACCAGCGAGATCATGGTCATGGGCAATATGCAAAACTTGTGTTCTATATGATTTTGGAACCACAACTTGAAAAACAGCCCTTGACTCATCCTTAACATCAGAGGGTGACCACTTTCGCATTAAAACATCATCATCATAGAAATATGCCATTGAGTGTTGAGGTACCTCAGCACTATCTACAGTTGCAGCATACAACGAGAGAGACGCATCCGATTTCTGAGCAGCAACGAACTGCTCTTGTCCAACGCCCTATGTAGCGAAATAATTTTCCTGTATGCAGGAGGCCTTATCCTCAATTAAAACATGTGGACTGGAGGACAACTTATCTTCTTCAAATACTGGATTGTCTCTACATATGAAAGAATCTGAAATATCGTCAGCATCCTTCATTTTACAAGCCTGAGCGCGTGTCACCACACAGGTACTAAAAACAGAGGGAAATTCACGTGACAGTGCATCACTTTCATTCACCTCAGGAGTGTCCGTTACAACAGGCAAGTGAAAAACCTTACCACCAGCTAAATCATTACCCAAAATAAGGGAAACTCCTTTAACAAAGCCAGACACAATGTCACAGTTAAGATAAATCATATGTAACGGAGCTTTCACCACACCAAGTTCAATTCCCTGAACTAAAACATCTGCACCACAACTAGACTGGTGAGATAAAGGCAAGACACTTTCCAAAATAAACGACTGAGCGGCGCCGATGTCTCTCAGAATACGTAGGGGCTTAGACTCAGAATCAGTGTCCGAAAGCGAAACCATTCCGTTCAAGATAAAAGGAGAGTAAACCGTTCAGTTTACTCTTTGAAGTCCTTGGGGCCAGTGTCATCGCCGCACCCACACGCTGCTGTAGGGACTGGCAGGCCACCTCAAAGAGGGACTCTGGAAGAGGAAAAGACACTTCACGACATCAGCAAATAAAGAGAGAAACGGTTACTCTTTCACAACGCAAATGGAGCAGATCTGCAAAAACAACTTCTTTGCACAAGAGAAAAGCATCTCACATCTCCACTCAAAACGGTGTAGAGCAGCACAAGTCCCTTGAATAGGGAAGTTTCACAACCCCCTGGCAGTTGCTGACCCTCCAGAATGCATTTCCTCTGGGCCCCAGAACAGAGAACATACAAAGCTTTAGGGACACATAATATGCTAATCAGTTAAAGTATGCCACTAGGGCAGACATAAAATTATATATGTGGGTGCATGTAGAATGTATCATGTCTTTGTGTTGCGTTTAACATGTTTACTCTAAACTTAGTGTGTGTAATCAATCTGTACAGTCCTTTCTATAGATTAAAGTATGAATTGGTATGCAAGACAAGGGATGTTTGGTATCAAATGAAAGCTCTGTATATTCAGTGAATGTTGATGTGCATGAAATCTTAGTCATATGAACCAGACTTATGTTAATACACTTTACCTAAATTACTAAAACTCCACTGAGATGGCCTCCCACGTGACAGAGCAAACCACGGGTTAAATGTATGCACGAAAAAGAGGAACCATGCGGAGCGTGACTATGCCCACAACCATCTCTGATTGGAACAAACAGCTGTGGGACAGACCTTCACGGTGGGATTAAAAACCTAAGATCTGAGCAGTCTAGGCACGTTTTGAACGTCACGCCGTCTGAAGGAAGCAAGCGGACGCCTCTCTTGCTCTGCTCTCAACCAATGCCTGAACTTTAACTTCTGACCTGCGCCACTCTGCGATCGAAGACTCCGCTCTTCTTGACACGTAAAGAAACTACGTGCAACGAAAAGGCCTGCAGAAGAAGTCTCAGAGCGACATCATCGGTAACCAGGCAACCAAAACGCTGCCAAATACTTTCCCGAAAGATGTCACCTCAACCCAGCACACCGGCCAATCAGCAACGCCATGATTCCCTTCGCTGAAGGCGAACCAACGAGAACAACCATCAAGTAACGCAAGTAAAACAAACAAAGCTTCATACCTTGCTGAAAGTGGTGTGCGATTCACAACTAAACCGTAAGATTAAACCCAAGGCTCTGCTCTTGTGACTTTCTCAGTTCTAGTAAACATTACTAGAAGAACTCCATTAACTTTCACCATCTAAACTGTTTAAGTGTGTGAGTGAGTGATTAAAATAGCGTAGTTTCATGTAACGTAGATTAGTTCAATAAATTCTTTCTTCTTTATAAAGAACTGCTGCTGTCTTGGTCATGTATTTTAAAGTTTAAACATTTGCGTGAGTGGGGGTGAAAAAATTTGGAAGCATTCCTGTTACAAGTTCATGTCGTGACATAACCGCTCCCTCAGCTCTGAGGTCACTGCTGTCTCTGACGCTGTCTATGTTGTGGTGGTAAGACCTTAGCCTCGTTAAGGATTTGACCCAAGGTTTGTGCCAGGTGCCCCTAATGCTGGCATTAGTGGCTATACCACAGTGCTGGCTGCACCACAGAAACACAGACATGAGGTGAAGTTGTCATGCTCTCAGCGCTTTCGCACAGAGCAAAGACCGCTTCCGCCTTTTGACACTTCTGTTCCCACGCTGTCATGCTCTTCACCATGTGGGCTTGTTTTCCCACGCTGTCACAGCACCTCCCACACCCAAGGACCTGCACACCAGTTTCTCATCCGGCGCTGGTTTCCCTCTGGTTAAAAGGAAGCGCTGTGCGCTGCTTCTTCGCCAGATTATTGTGTTTTCGCCTCAATACTCTTGCGTTTCTGTTTCATGGTTTTCACGTTTTTGTGATTCTCGTGATTCACGTTTTCGTTTTTGGATTAATTGCCTCGCTTACAGATTTAATGGCTTTGAACTCTCACTTTCGTTTCTGGACTACGGCTTCACTTCATGATTTGGCTCAACGTTCTCGATGACGGATTTAACAGCTTTGAACTCTCGCTTTCGTTTCTCAATTACGGCTTCGCTTCACAATTTGGCTCAACGCTCTGGCTGACGGATTTAACGGCTCTGATCTCACGCTTCCGCCTTCATGACTACAGCTCAGTCTAACATTTCAGTGCTACCACAACGCTACAGATGTCACGGCTTGGCTCATACACCTCCACTCTCACTACTGCATCATAACAGGAGATCTAAGGAGACTCACTGTCCCAACACCTGCAACTGGATCCATCTTCACAGCCCACGCTCTTACCTCCTGACAGAATGGAAAAAGGGTATTTTTTAGGAATCATAGGGAAAGGGCAGGGAATTAAGAAGGGAGAAAGGAAAGAAGGGGAGGAAATTAGTGTGTGCACATGCTGTGTCCAGCTGGCAGAGGGCCAACCATTGATGCGGCTCTTGTGGAAGAGATGGAACGCATTGCTTCAGAACAGCATCATGAGGATAGCGAGGAGCAAGAGATGTTGCTGTCAAGCTGTCATTGCGGCAAATGGTCGAAACACCCGCTACTGACATTGTCAATTTTTGTTATTTGGGGCTATCCTTGTTGTTGTCTAAATTTTGGGGTTAATAAATATTAAACTAATGAAAATGGTGTTTCTTCTCATACATTATTAGTAATATCAATGGGACCTTTTATTTATTTCATTTAAATTCAGAGCAAATAGGAAAAGAACTCATGTAAATAACAATATCCCTAATTTGTGAGTAGTGTATATGCCACTATGGATAGGCAAGACCTTGCCATTAAGTGGGTGGCACTTCAAATTAATAACCCACCATTCTCTTTTACAGTGGCTGGCAAAGGCGAAAGACTAACCCTACAACCTACTTGCTTGAGCCTGTCAACCATGGCACATAGATTATTCATTGCTTTAGGCAGCCCCTGTGTGTGTGAAAAGGGGGCAGAGCATCTTAATTCACCTGGGCTGGAGAACACTCAGCACTAACCATTCCGCTATCGCTGGAGGCCTATATACTGTGAGGGGTGCGGATCGCCAGACTGGTAGGTAGATCCTTTCCTAACACGTCCCCAATGATGTTTTTTGACAAACCCCGCAAGTTCAGGTTGAAATTCCTCAAGAAGGAAGCTGCCTGCCAAACACTTTCTGTTTTGTGGAACTTGTTTTCCATGTTTTTCTCTGCCTTGTCAACTCGCTACACACCTAAAGAATACTTCAAAGTATACTTTTATGAAATAAAAATGTGGTCTAATTTAGTCCCAAGAAGTATTTTAATAATATACTTATTCTTACTAAATAAAGTATGGACAAAGTAATGGTTAGCACTGTCGTCTTGCACCTCCAGGGTCTGGGTTCGATTCCTGGCCAGGCTCGATTCCTGTCTCTGTGTGCATGGAATTTGTATGTTCCTCCAGTGGTTGGTGGGTTTCCTCTGGGTACTCCGGTTTCCTCCCACAGTCCAAAGACATGCAGGTTAGGTAAATTGCCCATATTGAGTTTTTTTTAGTTCATTTTCCCTTTTATTTGGCTCATGACCACCTGTCTTCCAGTCATCTTGGGATTAATTTCAGTTTCAAGTTTTATTGTCATATGAAGTCCCCAATGAATGGCACAAAAAAAAATACAAATAGAACAACAAAACATAATATAATAAAATAAAATAAATATAGGAATGAAAAAAGAATAGATAAGGTATTAAACACAGTTTTAAAGCCAGAATATGAAATATGTTAAAATATATACTGTAAACAGTCCACGTAGTGTGCAAATTCCACAATGTATAAAAAAGTATGCAATATGTTTGAATAAGTCCGCCATGAGTGGACAAGGCTGCAATGGGTGGGATATGAACAGTACACATATACAGTGGGTACGGAAAGTATTCAGACTCCCTTAAATTTTTCACTCTGTTATATTGTAGCCATTTGCTAAAATCATTTAAGTTATTTTTTCCTCATTAATGTACACACAGCACCCCATATTGATAGAAAAACACAGAATTGTTGACATTTTTGCAAATTTATTAAAAAAGAAAAACTGAAATATCACATGGTCCTAAGTATTCAGACCCTTTGCTCAGTATTTAGTAGAAGCATCCTTTTGATCTAATATGAGCCTTTTTGGGAAAGATGTATGCAGGTTTTTCACACCTGGATTTGGGGATCCTCTGCCATTCTTCCTTGCAGATCCTCTCCATTTCTGTCAAGTTGGATGGTAAATGTTGGTGGACAGCCATTTTCAGGTCTCTCCAGAGACGCTTAATTGGGTTTAAGTCAAGGATCTGGCTGGGCCATTTAAGAACAGTCACGGAGTTGTTGTGAAGCCATTCCTTTATTATTTTAGCTGTGTGCTTAGGGTCATTGTCTTGTTGGATGGTAAAGCTTTGGCCCAGTTTGAGGTCCTGAGCACTCTGGAGAAGGTTTTCATCCAGGATATCCCTGAACTTGGCCACATTCATCTTTCCCTTGATTCCAACCAGTCGTCCTGTCCCTGCAGCTGGACGACTGGTTGGAATCGAGGGAAAGATGAATGTGAACTTGGCCACATTCATCTTTCCCTGTCCCTGCAGCTGAAAAACAGTCCTACAGCATGATGCTGCCACTACCATGCTTCACTGGTGGGACCGTATTGGACAGGTGATGAGCAGTGCCTGGTTTTCTCCACACATACCACTTAGAATTAAGGCCAAGAAGTTCTATCTTGGTCTCATCAGACCAGAGAATTTTATTTCTCACCATCTTGGAGTCCTTCAGGCAGGCTTTCATGTGTCTTGCACTGAGGAGAGGTTTCCATCTGACCACTGTGCCATAAAGCCCTGACTGGTGGTGGGCTGCAGTGATGGTTGACTTTCTACAACTTTCTCCCATCTCCCGACTGCATCTCTGGAGCTCAGCCACAGTGATCTTTGGGTTCTTCTTTAGCTCTCTCACCAAGGTTCGTCTCCCCCGATAGCTCAGTTTGGCCGGACGGCCAGCTCTAGGAAGGGTCATGGTTCTTCCAAAAGTCTTCCATTTAAGGATTATGGAGGCCTCTGTGCTCTAAGGAACCTTAAGTGCAGCAGAATTTTTTTGTAACCTTGGCCAGATCTGTGCCTTACCACAATTCTGTCTCTGAGCTCTTCAGGCAGTCCCTTTGACCTCACGATTCTCATTTGCTCTGATATGCACTGTGAGCTGTAAAGTCTTATATAGACAGGATTCCTGGCTTTCAAAATCAAGTCCAATCAGTATAATTAAACACAGCTGTACTCAAAAGAAGGTGTAGAACCATCTCAAGAATGATCAGACGAAATGGACAGCACCTGAGTTAAATATGAGTGTTACAGGAAAGGGTCTGAATACTTAGGACCATGTGATATTTCAGTTTTTCTTTTTTTAATAAATCTTAATAAAAATGTCAACAATCCATTGTTTTTCTGTCAATATGGGGTGCTGTGTGCACATTAATGAGGAAAAAAAAAGGAATGTAAATGATTTTAGCAAATGGCTGCAATATAACAGAGTTAAAAATTTAAGGGTACTTTCCTTACCCACTGTACGTATAAAAAGACATCAGAAGCATTTGTTCTAGCCCTTTCTGTAGTTCACCATTGTTGTCAGTGCCACACCTGCCAAACTGTTGAAAAGCAAAGACAGATTTACTCAGCTACTCTGTAGATCATTTCTAAAATACCAAAACACATATTTTATTCAATTGTGTTGGTCCTGTGCCATATACTTGATCAGGTACCTGTTTTCGTTTGATTACTGTGTGTACTGCTGTTTCTTTGCATTCCCAGCTTTCTACTGTAAGTTACAAATGAAGGTTGTTAACAAAATGTGCCTTTATGCAGGGCTGTTGAAGAACTCTTGTTTTTCCTAAGATGGAAACACACAAGAGATTCTGACTAATCAGGGGACAGCTTTCATAGATATCACACACTTTGCTACCTGTATGAGTTACTGGGCACTAAATGTATTTGTACCTCCTAAGTTTGTTCATGATGATACATGGAATTAGGACAAATGGCTTAATCTCATATTGATGTCAGTATAAGAGGCCCTGCATGACTCAGTAGGCTTTTCCCTATTTTAATTGTTATATCGGTGCAAACCACAAAACAATGAATTTTTCATGGGCTCTAAAATTCACAGTGAACACCAACGGCTGACAATAGGCACTGTCCATGTTTAAGTAAATAATCCATCTCTTGCTTCATTGCTGTTTCCTTCAATTGATTTGCTGTATATGGATGCTGCCTAATTGACATGTAATTACATACACCAGTGTCATGCTCTATTTGCTCTAGTGCCATAGTGTCCCTGAAAAGGGGCCAGCTAAATTGACAAGTTCTCTGGCAAATGCTTAACACATCAGCATTAGCCACGTTAACAAAAGATGCACAGTTTCTACCCAAATGAAAAGCTTCCTCTGGGGAATGTTCAGAATATGTAGAATTTTCAGAAAACTCAGGAGAGGAGGTGTGTGCATAATGCTTCTTAAGCAAGTTTACATTATGGATACACTCATTATTTTTACAATCAGGAGTACCGAGTACGTAATCAGTAAGACTGCATTTTTGGTTAACTTAAAATGTCTCATAAATCCGGTGTTGTATAGCCTGGAACTCCTGCAAAAAGTGAACGGGTAAGTGCAAGCATTTGCATTGAACATGATGTTTGTTATGGACAAACTGGGATTAGCACAGAAATCTAAAAACTAAATATCACTCTGTTTTAGCTTGCACAGTTTATTCCTTCCAGATACTCCCTTGTAAGTTTCATAGTCTGACCACTTGAGTATTAAAATCCCTAGTTTAACCACAGAGTTTCCCATGAGGACACATTTCAGTGCCCCATCCAAGGACTCCAAGCCAAGCACTAAACTGGCAAGCACTATGTCTGGTGCATAAGCACAATCAACAGTTAGAGTCAGTCTCCAGTCAAGAAGTCAACCCTTTCATTCACCAGGGTAAATGCTAACATACCACACTGCTGAAATCTTCTCTGCACCTCACACCCAGGGCAACATGGAGTGGAATAGTTCAGCCCATTGCCAGGATTAAATGTCGATGGAAGTAATAACAAAATTAGCAACTGATATTTTAAGAAAAGCAACCATGATTAAACACGATTGAAAGATATAGGACATGTCAAGGGTATCTAAAATGTCTATGGTTTGTTCATTCCTACTAATTTCATAATATAGTCTGATGATAAATTTACCATATAATTTTTATTCCTTACATACATGTGTCATAGCTGCCAACTTTTCAGAAAAGCGAGGAGTGAGATTTTAAATATAAGGGCATGGTTTTGCACGCATATGCACAAACCGACGCCAGTGCGCGCATACACCACACATTTTGTCCTGCATATTCTATTAAGACAGACAAAATTACAATATCTGCATTTGTGTAATCAAAAATAAAAACAGTGGATCACTATTTATATTCACAAAACATTCAAGGGATAACACACTTGATAAAGAGAGAATGAATCCAATCCTATAACTATGTTAATGTCATTGTAAATACTGGCATGCATTTCCCCTTTTTAAATTATTTTTTTATACATCACTCCTCACACTGTTTGAAAGCAGGTGTAATTGCGTGTGATTTATGTCTTCACCCAGCTGTAAATGTGTGTTAATTACAAAGGGATTACTATTTTTCTTCACTTGGAGAGAACAAAGTGGAGCCAGCTTTACCAATCCCAAATATGTACATAAACAGTTCCTGTCTCCACACCCGTTGGAGTTAACGGCTCAATGTGGGGGTTGCTACGCTCAAAAAATTAACCAAACTGGTAGTGAACGCAAGAACTTCAGAGCTAATTTTAAATCGGGGGACGTCAGGAGAGGTCGGTAGCCAATTTGGACCTTATCGCTCCACCCCCTGCATCTGATTTTTAATTGATTTCTTACAATTATACTATACAAACATGACTTAGCAAAATCTTTAAAATGGGCCACATAGGCAATGTATAACAGATACATAGAACATGATTTTTTTCATACTTTTTGGTTCTTTTTAAGACGAGAATTTATAATAATATGAGCACTTGGTGAGTTTGACATTTTTGTGATTTCATTCCTATCTTCCAGTAGCTGTGAAGAAAAAAGTTAAAGTAATGATAACTTTGGTTCTACATGACATGTCTAAATACTCAAATTCAGTTTGATATCTGAAGCCTCCTACATCAACACACAACAACAGGACTTCAGTGTAAGTTAATAGTGACAAATGTATTGCTGTTATCGATCAGTGCCCATTTAGTTTTAAGGTTTTAAGCAAAAACAAACATAAACAGACAAAAGCAAAGAAAACAATTAAATATGAATTAAATAGGACGCCATGTAGTATTTGCCAGGCAGATGATTTTATTTTCATTAAATAAAAATTATTTGGCCTTCTCCCAATATCCAATGTGCATTTATCAACCGTGATTTATCAACAAGAACTAACCGTGAGAGGGAAAGAAAACTCAACCTCTTCTTTGTAACATGGAACAGTAAAAATAACTTGCATATGTACATTTAGTATAAGCATAAGGTAAATAAAACTTCAGGCATAAGCACAATACAATATCACAGCAACAATATAACAAAAAATAACCAATAAATCACTAGAAGGTTCTTTTGGTAATGCAAATTTTTTTTGCAGACACTACTTTATGCAAAATATTTAAATAATTAATTAACTTGGATCAATTTCATTTGCAAGCTATTGTATAAACAGCATCATATAGTGTGGACAAACAAGGCTTATCATGTCTCCTGTGTCCTCATCTTAAACAATCCTTCGGATTTTATCAATGAAAATATAATTTCTCCATATTAATTTTTTTAACAACTCTTAACTATTAGTACAAGTGCTACACAAAACCACACACAAATATGTATATATACATATATATATGCTATACACTGTATATATGACTTACAGTACTGTGAGCAGCAATATACAGTCGTGGCCAAAAGTTTAGAGAATTACATAAATATTGGAAATTGGAAAAGTTGCTGCTTAAGTTTTTATAATAGCAATTTGCATATACTCCAGAATGTTATGAAGAGTGATCAGATGAATTGCATAGTCCATCTTTGCCATGAAAATTAACTTAATCCCGAAAAAAAAACTTTCCACTGCATTTCATTGCTGTCATTAAAGGACCTGCTGATTTCAGTAATCGTCTTGTTAACTCAGGTGAGAATGTTGACGAGCACAAGGCTGGAGATCATTATGTCAGGCTTGGGCTTGGGTTAGAATGGCAGACTTGACATGTTAAAAGGAGGGTGATGCTTGAAATCATTGTTCTTTCATTGTTAACCATGGTGACCTGCAAAGAAACATGTGCAGCCATCATTGTGTTGCAAAAAAATGGCTTCACAGGCAAGGATATTGTGGCTACTAAGATTGCACCTAAATCTACAATTTATAGGATCATCAAGAACTTCAAGGAAAGAGGTTCAATTCTTGTTAAGAAGGCTTCAGGGTGTCCAAGAAAGTACAGCAAGCGACAGGATCGTCTCCTAAAGAGGATTCAGCTGAGGGATCGGAGTGCCACCAGTGCAGAGCTTGCTCAGGAATGGCAGCAGGCAGTTGTGAGCGCATCTGCACGCACAGTGAGGCGAAGACTTTTGGAAGATGGCCTGGTGTCAAGAAGGGCAGCAAAGAAGCCACTTCTCTCCAAAAAAACATAAGGGACAGATTGATCTTCTGCAAAAAGTATGGCAAATGGACTGCTGAGGACTGAGGCAAAGTCATATTCTCGGATGAAGCCTCTTTCCAATTGATTGGGGCATCTGGAAAAAGGCTTGTCTGGAGAAGCAAAGGTGAGTGCTACCATCAGTCCTGTGCCATGCCAACAATAAAGCATCCTGAGACCATTCATGTGTGGGGTTGCTTCTCATCCAAGGGAGTGGGCTCACTCACAATTTTGCCCCAAAACACAGCCATGAATAAAGAATGGTACTAAAACACCCTCCAACAGCAACTTCTTCCAACAATCCAACAACAGTTTGGTGAAGAACAATGCATTTTCCAGCGCGATGGAGCACCGTGCCATAAGGCAAAAGTGATAACTAAGTGACTCGGGGACTAAAACATTGAAATTTTGGGTCCATGGCCTGGAAACCCCCCAGATCGTGGTCAATCCTCAAGAGGCGGGTGGCCAAAAAAAAAACCCACAAATTTTTAACAAACTCCAAGAAGTGATTATGAAAGAATGGGTTGCTATCAGTCAGGATTTGGCCCAGAAGTTGATTGAGAGCATGCCCAGTCGAATTGCAGAGGTCCTGAAAAAGAAGGGCCAACACTGCAAATACTGACTCGTTGCATAAATGTCATGTAATTGTCTATAAAAAGCCATTGAAACGTATAAAGTGCTTGTAATTATATTTCAGTACATCACAGAAACAACTGAAACAAAGATCTAAAAGCAGTTTAGCAGTAAACTTTGTGAAAACTAATATTTGTGTCATTCTCAAAACTTTTGGCCACGACTGTATATGCTCTCTCATTTGTGAATATACTGATGATTTCTGTGATCACATCCAACATAGAACCTTGCGCCAGACTGTGAACAGTGTAATGGCCTTCATTCTGTGTGTATGTGAGCTGATGGCATTTAAGTTGACTACAGTGGAACCTTGGATTACGAGCATTTTTCGTTCCCGGAAGTGGGCTCATATTCCAAAACCCTCATAATGAAAACTCATTCCTTCCACAAAAATAGGTATAGTTAAGGGTGTACTCACTTTTGTTGCCAGGGGTTCAGCTATTATTGGCTGTATTTTTTATTATTTTGAGGGGACAATAAATTTACACTGTTACAGAAACTTTACACTGACTTTTCATTGTGTCAAAGAGTAATTTGTGCAGTGTTGTCCTATGAAAAAATATAACCAAATATTTGCACAGACGTGACGGGTGTACTCACGTTTGTTACATACTACATTTTGTAAGCACTAATATGGCTACTCTTATGTATGAACGAAAGGGTGTTGTATACAACCCTTTCCATAATGCGAAGAGTGATGTGGCATGATTTTTTTAAGCTACTTTTATGCTTGAAGCTCTTCCCACAGTGTGATCAGAAATGCCGCTTTCCTTTGTGAATGTGCTCAGGTTTTTTAAAAGAATATCTATTTGTAAAACCTCTCTCACACCCTGAGCATTAATACGGTTTCTCTCCTGTGTGAATTCAATTGAGTTCTGTGAGAATACTACTCTGGGCAAAACTTTTCCCACATTGAGAACAGTGATACAGTCTCTCTCCTGTGTTAATCTTTTCATGGTTTGTGAGTTTACTCTGATCAGCAAAACTCTTCCCACATTGTGAACAGTAATATGGTTTCTCTTCTGTGTGAATCCGTTTGTGTTTTATGAGACTACTCTGCTGGGAAAAACGCATCTCACAATGTGAACATTAATACGGTTTCTCTCGTGTGTGAATCCGTTTGTGGGTTGTGAAAGTACTGTGCTGGGCAAAACTCTTCTCACACTGTGAACAGTAATATAGTTTCTCTCCTGTGTGAATCCGTTTGTGTTCTGTAAAGGTTTTCTGTTGGGCAAAACTTTTCTCACATTGTGAACAGCAATACAGTTTCTGTCCAGTGTGAATCCGTTTGTGGATGCACACAGGACAGTAAGAGTACTCTGCTGGGCAAAACATTTCTCACACTGTGAACAGCAATACGGTTTCTCTCCTGTGTGAATCCGTTTGTGCTGTCTAAGAGTACTCTGGTGGGCGAAACTCTTCCCACATTGTGAACAGTGATACAGTCTCTCTCCTGTGTGAATCTGTTCGTGTTTTGTGAGTTTACTCTGATCAGCAAAACTCTTCCCTCATTGTGAACATTAATACGGTTTCTCTCGTGTGTGAATCCGTTTGTGGGTTGTGAAAGTACTGTGCTGGGCAAAACTCTTCCCACATTGTGAACAGTAATATGGTTTCTCTCCTGTGTGAATCCGTTTGTGTTCTGTAAATGCACTCTTGTAGGCAAAACTCTTCTTACACTGTGAACAGTAATATGGTTTCTCTCCTGTGTGAATCCGTTTGTGTTCTGTAAATGCTTTCTGTTGGGCAAAACTTTTCTCACACTGTGAGCAGTAATAAGGTTTCTCTCCTGTGTGAATCCGTTTGTGTTGTCTAAGAGTACTCTGCTGGGTGAAACTTTTCTTACATTGTGAACAGCAATAAGGTTTCTCTCCTGTGTGAATCCGTTTGTGTTGTCTAAGAGTACTCTGGTGGGCGAAACTCTTCCCACATTGTGAACAATAATACGGTTTCTCTCCTGTGTGAATCCGTTTGTGTTTTATAAGACCACTCTGCTGGGAAAAACGCTTCTCACAATGTGAACAGTAATACGGTTTCTCTCGTGTATGAATCCGTTCGTGTTTTGTGAAAGTACAGTGCTGGGCAAAACTCTTCCCACATTGTGAACAGTAATATGGTTTCTTTCCTGTGTGAATCCGTTTGTGTTCTGTAAATGCATTCTGGTGGGTGAAACTCTTCCTACACTGTGAACAGTAATATGATTTCTTTCGTGTGTGAATCTGTTTGTGTTTTGTGAAAGTACTTTGCTGGGCAAAACTCTTCCCACATTGTGAACAGCAATACGGTTTCTCTCCTGTGTGAATCCGTTTGTGTTGACTAAGAGTACTCTGGTGGGCGAAACTCTTCCCACATTGTGAACAGTCATACGGTTTCTCTCCTCCGTGAACCCGTTTATGGTGTATAAGAGTACTCTGGTGGGCGAAACTTTTTTCACATTGTGAACAGCGATACGTTTTCTCTCCTGTGTGAATCAGTTTGTGTTTTGTGAAATTACTGTGCTGGGTAAAACTCTTCCCACACTGGGAACAGTAATATGGTTTCTCTCCTGCATGAATCCGTTCGTGTTCTGTAAATGCACTCAGGTGGGCAAAACTCTTCCCACACTGTGAACAGTAATATGGTTTCTCTCCTGTGTGAATCCGTTTGTGTTCTGTAAATGTTTTCAGTTGGGCAAAACTTTTCTCACATTGTGAACAGCAATACGGTTTCTCTCCTGTGTGAATCCGTTTGTGTTGTCTAAGAGTACTCTGCTGGGCAAAACATTTCTCACACTGTGAACAGCAATACGGTTTCTCTCCTGTGTGAATCCGTTTGTGCTGTCTAAGAGTACTCTGGTGGGTGAAACTCTTCCCACATTGTGAACAGCAATACGGTTTCTCTCCTGTGTGAATCCGTTTGTGATTTGTAAGTGTACTCTGCTGGGCAAAATGCTTCCCACATTGTGAGCAATAATATGGTTTCTCTCCTGTATGAATCAGTTTGTGATCTCTGAGATTACGTGGGTGGGTGAAACACTTCCCACATATTGAGCAACAATATGTTTTTTCTATAATGTGAATGCGCTGGTGATCTTGAATATCATTCTGCATAGCAAAACTTTTCCCACTCATTTAGCAGTGAATTTTTTTCTTTTTCATTTCTGTAGTACTTCCCCTGCAATGGTTTTCAGCATGAAGAGAACCAGACGATGACGTATCAGTCTGTAACAGAGATAAACAAAAGGAATATTTTGCAATGAAATTTTGCAATGAAACAAAGGCTACATGTTTCCTCAAGCTCGGCCAAATACATCTCTGAAAACCCCATTAAAATTTTGGTACACACGCCAACAGACAATATTATATTTTTTTCTCGTTAATGTGAAAAGGAGCATTCCCAATTCAATGAAATTAATTGAAAAAGATGTTTTTGAATATAAATGAATAATTCTAAAATCAGTATTGTTTCTTAATAACAAAGAAAGAAATACCCTACAGTAGGTAGTCAACCAGAATGCCTATTACCGGCGTACTCACCATTGTGGCAAAATGACAAAGGCCAAAATAAATCAATCGCGTTTCAAAGTTATCAAAGTGACATAATGCAAAACTAAAAAGTCATAATATGTTTTATCGCAGATATACTACACAGATGTTAATTTCCACATCCGAGTACTTTATACGACAAACATGAAACATCAGAACCAGAGCTATTGACATTTACTGAACAATAATGAGTAAAAAAAAAAAAAAAAAAAACATTGGTTAAATGTTGTTTAGACAGTCAATTTCACTAGCTGACAATTTTGATTGTTCAAAGAATTAACTATTATATGGCTTATCTGTGTTTGTATCTGTTCATTGATTTTATTAAAAATAAAAAGTTACATTTAAAAGACATCAAACTTTACATATAGAAATAACTGGAAAAATACTTTCAGAATAGAAAATTAGAATAACTCAAAAATTAACTCTTACACAAATGTAAGTGTTTCATAGGATTTTTTTCAGTGATTTTGTAATATTTATGCAGTATAATCAGGGCTTATTAATTCGCTATTCGTTCTCGATTATTGTTGTTTTTGTGCTACTGTGTGTGCTTTACAATGTCAGACAACATTCAAATACAAATAAATCACCCATCCCCACTGTAAGCTAACTCCTGGGATGAGAATTATGTTTAATCCTCTAGGGTTTGAGGCATTTCTGAAGCATCTTCTTAAATTTGTGTAAATTTACAATCTTTACCAAATTTCACTTATTTACACAGAGCAAGCAGGAAACATGAAGTGTTATTGCATTATATTGAAAGAGTATGGATGCTCCACCCATAAAAATGTGGATAAAGGAAATATACTATGCCAGACTGAAAAGGCTAACTTATATTGCCAAGGTAAAGTGTAAAGATTTTGATCAGATATGGGAGCCATACATAAATATCATGGAAAATGAAAAGGTAGTCCGTATTGCAAAGAACATTTTGTATACTGTTTGTAACAATCTGCCTCTTTTTAAAAATATTTTTTTAAAACTTGTTTATTTTACTTATTTTCTTTTATTATTATTTTTACTGTGATTAATTTATAATTTTTGAAAGGATATATGCTTGTGTATTTGTTCGGGTTTTTATTAGAATATAATGTCACTGCATGTCTAATTGATGTATGGTTATAAAACATTAAAAGTTCAATAAACATATTGGGGGAAAAACAAATATTAATGCAGTTTAAAATTAAGAAAACATTACAAAAGACAAGAGTAGCTCAGTGGGTAAGACTTTGACCTACTAATCGGAACGTCACCAGTTGCTGTACATTTTGTAAATGATTTCATAAATTGAGGGTTTTCTTGATTTTAGTTGAAGAGCCGAAAGGGTAAATTAGTTCACTGATACTGATAACGATGCCTCAATCATGCAGAATTGTACACACCTCTGGAGGCAGCGTTATGATCTGGGGTTAAAGCCTGCTGCTTACAGGTCTTTAGAAGTTTTTGTCTGATGTTACTAAGGTATCCTGAAGATAATTACAAGCATTTCATTAGGTCAAAGGCCTTTACTGACAATTACAAGTTTACGACGAGAGTCAATATTTGCTATGTTGACCCCTCTTTGTCAAGACCTCTGCAATTCGCTCTGGAATGCTGTCAATCAACTTCTAGGCCACACTCTGATTGATGGCAGCCCATTCTTGAATAACCAATGCTTGGAGTTTTTCAGAATTTGGGGCTTTTTGTTTGTCCACCACCTCTTGAGGACTGACCACTAGTTCTCAATGGGATTAAGGTCTGGGGAATTTCCTGGCCATGGACCCAAAATTTCGATGTTTTGTTCCCCGAACTCTTTGTTATTACTTTTGCCTTATGGACAGGTGCTCCATCATGCTAGAAAAGACATTGTTCCCCACTGACTTGGATGTTTGGGAGAAGTTGCTTGTACTATCCTTGTATTATGGCTGTCATTTAGGCAAAATCATGAGTGAGCCAACTCCCTTGGCTTAGAGGAAACCCAACACATGAATGGTCTCAGGATGCTTTACTGTTCACATGACACAGGACTGATGGTAGCACTCACCTTGTCTTCTACGAACAAGTTATTTTCCGGATGCGTGAAAATGACTAATCTAATTCCTGTACCTTTTGCCGAATATCAGTCTATCCCTGATAATTTTTTTGGAGAAAAGCGGCTTGCTTCTTTGCTTCTTCTATGCAAAAATATGAGTATAGTATGGGAATTGGTAATATTGGTAATATTTTTAGGTGGCTGGAACAGATTATCTGCATTCACATTATTTCGTATGGGGAAAATGCGTTTCACAATACAAAATTTCACCTCCAGAACGGATCCAATTTGTATGCCAAGGTACCACTGTATAATAGGGGTGAACCGAAATTTAGTCGGCCAAAAATGTATCAGTTTTGGCCCGAAATAAAAAAGCACAAAAATTTTTTTATGTTGCACGCCCTCCCATACTCGCGCTGCACAGGTTAGGTTTTACTCACGCTTGAGCTGTTATCACACGTCTGCCCATCAAAGACAAAGCATGTCAGCGGTATGGAAGTATTTTATATTTTTCGATGAGGAAACCAAAGTTGCAATATGCTAATTCCGCATTGCCTGATCGGCAGCGATGTTGAAACAAGCGCAGCAGCACAACAACTACAGATGAATTACACGTTGCCAGAAGCGACAACCTCCTTGACTACTGGTAATCAAACAAAGACCGCTTTCCATTTATCTGCCCAAAGCACCAGCATATACTATATATATGTATATTCATGACTACAATTCCACCATATAAAAAAAAGTTCATATAAACCTATTTAAACGTTTTAATCAGTGCCAGGGTGTCCTCCTGAAAAAAGTACAACCAGTTTGCACATATACATACAACATGATCACGTTTTTCATAGATTTTAGTTCTTTTTATGACCAAAATGTATAATAACATGAGCATTTTGAGCATTTAGTGAGTTTGACATTTTTGTGACATCATTCTGGTCTTCCAGTAGATGTAAAATTTACACTTTTTAACAGCAATGATAACTTTGGTTCTAAATGACGCCTGAAAATCCAAATACACCGTTTGATGTCAGAAGCCTCCCCAATCAGCAAAAAAGCAGAACTCCTGTATAAGTATTTACTTATTTATTTTGTTTTTTTTATCGGTCATCGACCAATGCTGTGTTGCCGGCATGGATGGGTTCAAGCAAAAATAAAACAAAAAAAAAGATTGTTGGCCTTCTCCCAATAAATCATTATGTCATGCATCTTGGATATCAAAAAGAACTAACCCTGAGAGGGAAAGAAAACTCAACCCTTCTTGGAAACATGGAGCAGTAATATCTTACATACATACATCCAGCATGAGCATAATGTAAATAAGACCATATTAAACATACATTCACATCAACTTTATTAGTAATCTCCCAGAGTTACCAACTTTGATTGGATTGCCATCTGACACCACAGAACACGATCAGGCGACTGAATATTTAGAGTCAACATTCCGTTATACCTTTGATAACGTAGCTACAGTTAAAAGGAAAATAATTAGAGATAAGAAACTCGCTGCCTGGTATAATGATCACACGTGCACTTTAAAACAGACTGCTCGAAAAATTAGAATGTAAATGGCGTCAAACTAAATTGCTGGTATTTCAAATAGCATGGAAGGAGAGTATCCTGAACTACAGAAAAGCTCTTAGTGTAGCTACATAAACACATATCTCCACTCTTATAGAAGAAAATAAAAATAATCCTAGATTTTTATTTAATACAGTAGCCAAATTAACCAGAAATAAGACGACTGCAAAAATCTCCACAACAACATACAGTAGTGAGGACTTCATGAACTTTTTTAATAATAAAATTGTAAACATTAGGCATAAAATTGAGGCTTTGAAACCGGACAATGTAATTGATGCAGATGTTAAACTATCCTTTTCAGATCGGAACTTAGAATACTTTACTCCCCTTTAAGAGAATGAACTAATTTTGTTAATCTCTTCTGCAAATTCATCAACCTGTATATTAGATCCTATACCGACACATTTTCTCAAACAGATAGTGCCAGAAATAACAGAACCCCTGTTGAAAATAATTGATTCTTCACTCAGCATTGGGTATGTTCCAAAATGTTTTAAAGTAGCAGTTATTAAACTGATAATTAAGAAGTCTGACCTTGACCCCGGTCAGCTGTCCAATTACAGGCCGATATCAAACCTCCCCTTTATCTCTACGATTCTGGAAAAGTAGTAGCGAAGCAGCTATGCTCATATCTACATAGAAATAACATACATGAACTGTATCAGTCAGGATTTAGGCCTCATCACGGCACAGAGACAGCACTCGTTAAAGTAGTAAATGACCTCCTATTGGCCTCTGATCAGGGTTGCATAACTATGCTTGTGTTACTCGACCTCAGTGCAGCTTTTGACGCCATTGATCATAGTATTCTCCTTCACAGATTAGAAAATGTAGTAGGAATTATAGGAACAGCCCTCTCCGGGCTCAGATCTTATTTGACTGATCGCTATCAGTATGTAGATTTAAATGGTGATTATTCTGCATGTTCTCTAGTGGAGTTTGGTGTCCCACAGTGTTCGGTTTTAGGCCCACTGCTTTTTTCACTTTAAATGCTCCCTTTGGGCAACATAATCCTTAAGCATGATATTAATTTCCACTGTTATGCTGATGACACAGTCATTTCTCATGACATATTTGTTCCTGGCAGATTACTTGCCTCTTTGCATTGTACTGCTTTCAAAAGCATGTCACGAGAAATGGGCTAAAGCTACACACGTGAGAATAAAGAAAATGCTCAGACTACGCAAAGATTTTGGAGGAGCTAATTAAGGCAAACAGTTGACATACAAATGTATTTCCCCTTTAAAAAGTATTTAATAAACAGATTTGAATCATATCATCTTGACATTTACACTCTGTTGTATACTTTTGAACATTTTGTTACTTTTAATGACAGACTAACAGTCGGAAAACCAGAATGTTGAATCAAATTCATTTGAATTCTATTAAAAATATTTGAAATCGATTTGAATGCGTCAGTATTCAGTATTTAATTCATAGTGCACCTATATTGATCATGTAAAATACATTTATAACACAGAATGGGAATTAGCATGCTAGGTTAGGGAACATTGGAAATTTTATTGTTGATCTTCACCACCAACTTATTTTAATAATAATAATAATAATAATAATAATAATAAAAACAAACTACTTTTAATCAATATTTAAACACTACCATTTACGCTACACCTGTAATTTTCAGTTCTTTGAAAGACAAAATTTTAATTGAAAAAATGATAAGAAAGATTACCAAGCTGAAATAAGATGGGGCCTTTAAATCTCAGTTTGTTCACTCTTCTCTCCAAGTGTTTCAATTTCAGAATCTATATAAATAAAAGATCATTTTTATCTGTTCATTGGTCAGACCTCGCTCCTTCAATTATATCCTCATGTTTCACACATTGGAGGACCCAAAAACAGTCTCAGGGATTTTTCTGTGGAGCCAGAATTTGTTACAGCATCACACAAAACTGGTGGGAAACTGGTGAAACTTTGGCAGAAGTTCAGGATTTACGTGAAATGAAACCTGCACCATAAGTTAAATCAAAATGTTTAGTAGAAGTGAAGTTATGAGCAGTTATGTACCGGATTAGAAACCACAAGTTTTACCGTACCTGCATCAAACTGTGGACGCATCTTAAATCGGCTGCTGGACAGAATTTATTTAAACTATTGCAGTACTTACATATCTGCCTCAAGTTTAACCTGCACCATAAATGAAATCAAAATGTTGAATGAAAGCGATATTATGAACAGTTATGTGCCAGATTTAATAATCTACTTTAAAAAGCTTCTTTTAAAAAGTAGGGGTGCTCCGACTGATCGGTCGCCGATCATAATTGGCCGATAATTGCTTTGAGAAGTTTGATCGGCAGTCTCTATAATGGCCGATATAGAAAAGCCGATCAGATGACGCAAAACTCGCGAGACAATTTTTTTGAATGCTGCTAAAATGGCTTCACCGGTCTGGCAATTCTACGTGGTATGTGAAAAAGACAATACATTAGCAATCTGCAATCTGTGTAATTCCACAAGGCGGGAAGCACCCAAGTCATTTTAACACCATGAACCTCATCAGACATTTGAGAGAGTGGGAGAGCTCAGCAACTCGCATGCTGCCGCTTACTCAGCTGTCGGTAATTCCCCTATCTCATCTACGCGGTGTCTCTCTGTGGCCGAAAGTATGGTTCATCATGATTCATCGCGAGTTTTGGTGCTGTGATTACGTTTCCATCTTTCCACGTGAAAAATTTAACATGTTTGTCAAACATTTAATTTTTTTAACAAGTTTTTAAACATGAAAAATTACCTGTTTAATTTTTTACGGTCCTCACGGATGCTTGCGGACCTTGCAGAACTTCTGGCGAATCACGTCCTACTTGTCTGTTATTTTGTTTAATTTTATACAATCTGCAGGAAAGTTGTATTTGTCAAGCTCTAAGCTGTTCCCAATTACTAACTAAGTGCAGGCTTCTATGTTTTAAGTTGACGTGTTGCACATATTACTTGCCAATAAATACAGTTGTCAATTCATGATTGTTGGGATTAAAACATATCAAACATATAGTTAATATAAATGTAGCAACAGTTTATAACAAAAGAATTTCTGTAAAGAATAATCAGCAAAGAACATTCTGTGCTGTTGTGTGTGTGTATGCTGTCTTGTGCAGACGTAGCATATTGTAACATAGGTCAACCCGACCTTTGTGCAAATCCAGTGCACAACACAGCTGTTGTCCTTGTTACCAGCATAATATTTACTTTACTTCCCTGGGAACTAAGATAGAATGTCCTGTTTTTCTGCACGTAGCACTCTGATTCCCGAATAACGATCATGATGTTTACTGTCTGGACTAATCTGAACTTCATTGTTTTGTCTTATTTTTTGGTGTGTAATCCATATATACTTGTGTGTGTCTAATAAAGAACAGACTGATGAAAGAGCATTCAGCGGAGTGCTGTCTTTTCTCTGATCAGTTCTCCTGAGCTCAGAGGTGTCGAGCAGACGGACCGGCTTGCAGTCATAAACAGCTAAAACAGAA
>JAAGKR010002433.1:40191-94327 GCA_011419295.1 Clarias macrocephalus
GTTGTTCCTACGTCGATAGGGAACCTCATAGATAATTAAAAATTAAAATAAGTTAAAAAGGGGTATCTTTTGGTCTCATAGGGAGGGACGAGTGCTGATTGGGCGTGCCCGCACTCTGAGCTCCCACGTGTCAAGAATGATCTTGGTTACCCCAATAACAAACTAATGACATATGTTAACACTCCTGCTGTGTATCTCGTGTGCCTTCTACTCGGGCATCCTTCCCACTGTTACCAGTGTAGAATTAAGTTAGTCGCGGATCAGCTGTCTGATGATGAAAAGGGACAAGTGGGTTGGGGGTTATGGTACATTCTTTTCGGGCGATGGGCCCCATATTTGTCTTTAAGTGTGCCTGTGTTGATAACAGTCTCATGTATCGTTTCATGCAAGGGTATATCCCTGTTCCTCCTGTTCCCCCTCCATACCAGAAGTCTACTATTGGGGTCTGAGTGAACTATTGATTTATTTACTATATATGAATGTTTTTTTTGTTATCCATAAAAGAATTAAGGATAAAAGAGGGGAATGTTGGGATTAAAACATATCAAACATATAGTTAATATAAATGTAGCAACAGTTTATAACAAAAGAATTTCTGTAAAGAATAATCAGCAAAGAACATTCTGTGCTGTTGTGTGTGTGTATGCTGTCTTGTGCAGACGTAGCATATTGTAACATAGGTCAACCCGACCTTTGTGCAAATCCAGTGCACAACACAGCTGTTGTCCTTGTTACCAGCATAATATTTACTTTACTTCCCTGGGAACTAAGATAGAATGTCCTGTTTTTCTGCACGTAGCACTCTGATTCCCGAATAACGATCATGATGTTTACTGTCTGGACTAATCTGAACTTCATTGTTTTGTCTTATTTTTTGGTGTGTAATCCATATATACTTGTGTGTGTCTAATAAAGAACAGACTGATGAAAGAGCATTCAGCGGAGTGCTGTCTTTTCTCTGATCAGTTCTCCTGAGCTCAGAGGTGTCGAGCAGACGGACCGGCTTGCAGTCATAAACAGCTAAAACAGAATTTCTTACAATGATATTCCTCATGATATTCCTCAATGTAAACACCTGCACCAAGAGGTTAATTAGGAAATCCAAACTGAATACTTTTGAGGTAATATCAGTGGATTTTAAGACAAAACTTTATCTTTATCCAATCTACTGTTTCAGTTTCTCATCTGTGATTCACTCCCCGATTACCAAACAGGAGTGTATTTGGCTGATGATAAAAGAAGTACAACTTATCGGAAACAAGGCGCAAGATACTCAACCTTACAGTTTAAACTACAGTAGGAGCCACCTTAAATAGTCGAGGCCATGTGAACGATGTGCGGATTCCCTTTAACACAAGCCAGCAATTTAGCTGCGCCGAGATGCAATCACGTGATTTTAACAACCCACCCCACGCCACGCCAAACTGACACTATCAAACTGCACTCCAGAGATGAAGATGGCAGCTTAATGGACCTTATTCGCTGTAAGTGGTGACTTTTTTTTATAAAATTTGTTTGGGGTAGTTTACAGTTTATTTCCCAGTTTAGTTTTTTATCTGCCATTTTGAAAATCACTGGCAGCACCAGCAGTGGTCAGATGTGACGTTAGAGAACTTAATGGTCTGTTTACCAAGTCTGGAGTTAACATTACAGCTTACTGTCAGTGTCAAACTCACAATGTCACTTCTCTTTCCCTCAAAAAGATGCTAAAACTACGGAAATACTATTAATGTCGCTATTACAAAAGCTGCATTACTCAAAAAACTTAAGAAAATGTCTTCAGAATCTGACTGTGTTGTCTGGATTTAGATAAATTCAGAATTTATTTATTCTTTGGGAGAGAGTTCATCTCCAGGTTATTTCTGTGACTGGAATATAATGTGATGCAGTCCATGAGAGAGACAAGCTGAGGCTAGATTTACAGGAGCTAGCGAGCTAAACGATCATAATCAGGTTTATATTTTCCCTACTTTGGCCGTGACTTTGCACTGTAGCGCGAGCGCATAGTTAACAATAGCTGAATAAAAAGGAGTAGGGGGGCTTCAATACCTGGTAAGTTATAGTTTGGCTTCAGAGATGAACTAATGCTCATATACGAGGGCTATATCACTTAACTTACTTGTATGAAAAGTGCATTAAGTAAATTCTCGGTTAATTTAATGCAGATGTTAATACAGACAGATAGTGGCTAACGCTAACAAAGTTCAATGGGTTACATTAGCACAGGCAGTTTATTCATATTCCAGAATTCCCAAAATAGTATTTTACACAATTTGTGGTAAATAGATTTATTAATATATTTTATTCTTTATCAAAATAGATATTTCTGTAAAATTTAGCTTTGTCTTCACTAAATTCTCTTGTTCTCTTTAAGCAGAGCTCTGCTGTGGAGGATTGGCACAGACAGGTGACGGCTGGCCTTTTGGAGCTACTGGAGGAGCTTGAACAAGCTGTTGAGGGTGCTGTATTAGGGATGGCGCCACCGTGCAACAGCTTTAGAATTATGTTTTGGTCATAATTATTATTATTATTAGCCCAACTCTTTGACTATTTAAAACAAAATTGTCTTCATTTTTTGCCAATTTAAGTAGTTGGTTCAAGTAATTTTTAAAAAAATACCCCAAACAATTCCCCAACAATTAAAACAATTTTGTTTTAAATAGTCAAAGAGTTGGGCTAATAATAATAATAATTATTATTGGTCATAGAAACAAACAAAAACAGTTAAACACTTGATCATATGCATCTGTGCTAGTCTGTGCTTACAGGAATTATAATATTTTTTTCTCAGTATAAATAAATGTTTTGTGTTTTAAGAACTCCGTTGAAAGAGCAAAGACAAACTTAGGATAAGTGGAAGGTGAGAAACGTTAATGGAGAATACTGATTATGACATGGTGCTAATTGCTCAGGGTTTTTTTGGCAGAGGAATAGGTAATTTAGACCTGTCTTTGTGCAAATGTGTTTGTGTTAAAGCCAACTTAGAAATGCAGGATCGCACAAAGACAAACCTCTCCATTCACAAATGCTTACATGTAGCACTTTAACTGTTGTCTTGTAAATCGTTCAGAAGCAGTCCTAAACACAATCGCATGGTCAGTCTGAATCTTTATAAACGCCAAGTTGGTGAAATCATGTTTGAGAAAATGACGACAATTAAATTTGCAGCTGTGCTATTTTGTGCTATTATTTAAGTGACCCATATTTATTTTTTCTTAGTTTAAAAAATGCTTTGGGTTTTAAGAACTTCATTAAAAGAACAAAGACAAACTTAGGAGGAGTGAAATCTGAGAAAGGTAAGGTGGGAAATCTCAATGGAGAATGTACTGACTCCCGCCACTACTGACTGTTAGATAGTGCCAAGTTCTTTCGAACTGCTGGCGCGCAAATGTGTGTGTGAAAGCCAGCTCAGACAAACCTGACGAATGCAGGAGCACACATCAGTGGCACGTTAACCGTTAGTGCATCAACGTTGTCTTGTAAATAGCTCATTAAACCTATGAAATCACAATATAAGCGCACCCTCGTGTGCACGTCTCTCTCTCCCTCTCACACACACCCCTCTCTCATGACGCGCGCGCGCACACACACACACACACACACACACACACACACACACACACACTAATGCACTCAACAAATATTTAGGGCCCAAACTGACATTAGCCCTATTTTAACACACAAACACATCTGACACACTAACACACATATCACTAATGTTAATACACACAGACTCAAACCATACACACAAACAAGCACATTTACTCGTCACACAGACTGACACATCTACACGTCACACACCTCTCTCCCTCACTCTCACACACTAATACACACCCACGCAGACACACACACGCTGCATGCACACACACAAACACACTCATACATCACACACATGCACACATACATACACCCATATTACAAATGTTTACACTCGCGCGCACACACACACACCTCTCACGATGCACACACCACACACACACATACGCACACCCATCTCTCACAACGCGCACACACACACACTAATGCACTCAATAAATATTTAGGGCGCAAACTGACATTAGCCCTGTATAGTGTGTGATGTGTGCAAGTTGTGAAGAGCAACCGAGTGGCGATGACACAGGTTGTGCGGTGCGCCCGGGGTGGGAATGGCACAGGGTGCTTGGGCCCGTCATCGTTGCTTGCAACTATATTTATTATTATTATTATTATTATGTTTATTTAGTTGTTGATTAAATTTTATTCATACTATTTCTTTCTTTTTTGTCATTAAAGAGAAATCAGTCTTGCATTGTGTAGGATATTGTTTCAACCAATTTAGTTAAATAATGACAAATATGTGCAAATAACTGCTGTATAGCAAGGATGTCTTCAGGAAAACTTTCTACATTAAAAAATATACTATAAAAAGCAGTAACCAGCAATTAATTAAACAAAATTAATAATTAGTGTGATGACCATTTGCTTAAAACATAGTCTCAGGTACAATTTGTGCAGTTTTATAATAAGTTGCTTACTATAGGAAATGAGCTGCTTAATTCTCCTGAAAATCCTGCAGAACCAGGCATATTCCTCCTGAGTATTTTCCAGCACCACGAAAAACCCAGAGGAGTTCATTCTTTCTTATTTTTTCATTTGAAATTGGCTTTTTTACTGATTTACTCCTTTCAGCACCTTCAAATGCGGTCTCTTTTTCTGAACATTACAATAACATTCAATTGAAAAAGAACATGGGATAACACTCAGACAAAAATACATCAGGCACTTATCCAGTCACATTAGCCTCCCAGATCATAACATGAGCAAATCATAAAATTTATTAAATTAAAAAAAATAATAATAAGAGAAATCGATATCAGAAAAATGACACCTAGGAAAATACAAATATTCACAAACCAGACCTGCATGGAATAAACAGAATACAGCATTGGGTTTTGTGCATTTGTTCTCAACTAGCCAGCGCTAGCACCTTCCTGGGAGCTCTCAGAGCAACACTGCTGTTAACAATAATAAACTACTAAAAAATATCCATCTATGCACAAAAAGTTTTATAACCCATGTCGAATATAGATTTCACATGTCATACACTTAATCCAACTGTTAATACTTTTAAACACAGCGCACCTACTAGCTTACCTCCTGTCAGCAGGCTCGAACGCGGTCTGAGGAAGCAGCGCGGGCTAACCGGAAATGACGTCACCGCATGTTAAACAGAAAGTGCCGCTATAACACAACTACAATAGTTCCAACAAATTGTAAAAAAATTATCAGACACAAGATCATATAAAATAAATATACAGACGAGGAGGGATTTTAGTGGAATATATTAATATTATAATATTAATTATATATTAGGAATATTAACATCCGCTACATAAGATTATTATTATTATTATTACTATTATTATTATACAGTGGAACCTTGGATGCAAGCATAATTCATTCCGGAAGTGTGCTTGTATATCAAAACACTCATATGTAAAAGGTAATTTCCTCCATAAGAAATAATGGAAACTTAGATGATTTGTTCCACAACCCAAAAATATTCATATAAAAATTATTCATTCTGGCCTCCGAGTGGCGCCGTGGTAAAGTGCTCGCTCTATGATACGGGAATCGCAAGGTCGATTCCCGGGTGATGATGTAAACTCACGCAACCGGAGGTCTCGAGAGAGCTGATTGGCCAAGCTCTCTCAGAGGGGATGGATGAGCGGTACTTAGTGTTCCCACATTAATCATGGCTCTACAGCCAATCAGGGGCATCTGTGAGCTCACTCAAGCGGAAGGAGCGTGTGTGAGCAGTTTGAAAAGATGCGGTCACCTGGCGTCATGTGCTTCGAAGGAAACACGTGATAATCTTCAGCCCTCCCGACTGAGTGGTAGTAGCCTTAATGTGGGAGCTCCCAGTGATGGGGAGGAATTGAACATTACTAAATTAAGGAGAAATGTCTAGGAAAGCCCCCACCAAAAAAATATATTTATACAAAATATAAAGTAAAAATGAAACAAATTAACCTGCACTTTATCTTTGAAAAGTGTGGTAATGCAGACGCGACAGTTCTGTTACTTATGCCTTTAGAGACAACAGAAAGTTACAACAACTTACCATTACTCACTACTGCCATCCAGTGAACAATAAACCGATTTTACTACAAAAAGACTCCTAGCTGCAGTAATGGAGACCAGAGAGAGTAGAGGAGGAAGGGGGGAAGGGGGCTGCTGTGTAGGACACACACACCTCCGTGTGAGCATACACCCACCTCCTTGCGTGAGCACACACACACACACACACACGCACCCCCACATGAGCGGGAATGCTCACACCCCACCCAGCGTGAGCACACATACATACCAACACAAAATAAAAGATACTGCATGAAAAGAGGTGTATCTGTACTGGGAAACTCCCGTATACACCACTGATTTTCGGAAGTATCTACAAGTACCACTGACCGTATACATCAAATTCCACCAAGCTAGGATACTTCCTGATTGATACCAATTCGGATGTATCTCGCTGAGTAATCCTTCCATGGAACAGTCATTTGTTGCCATGGCAAATAATCCACTCAAGGATTTTGTCAGGAAACCTTCACACCTCAAGCCCCATTTGCATTTTACACCTTTGCACAACTCTGCTCTTCCCTATTGGTTTATTTATCTCTACTTTGATTGGTTGTTTTTAAAACACTCCCAAAACCCTGACATCTATTGGGACATTACCCAGCTCATTTTTATTTAACCCAACCCAAGCCCTCGTAACTTGGTGACTTGATTGGTTATTGGGCAGGTATGTAGATACATCCTATACACCCCCCCCAACAGTACTATACATCCTCTACATCCTTTAAATAATGACAATAGAATTGATTTATTAAAATCAATAGGAATTTTTTATTAAAATCAAATCAAACCCTAATAAATATACAAAGCAAAGTAAGAATAAGAGGTAAAAAACAAAATATGGAAAAAAATAAACAAATGTGCATTTGTGAAGGTGCAATTAAATTGAAAGCAATACTAAAACAAACATGCACCAGTGCTTGTTAGATGTACAAAATAAATGTCCTTCTAGCTCGGTCTCATTAGATATTACATGCTGACGGCATGGCACACAATGGCATCCTCTTCATCAGACATCAGCTCCAGCACTGCAGTCTGTCACAGTTCTCTCTCTGCATCTGTTTGAACGACTACACCTGGACTCCAGCAACTGCAAAACACACCATACGTTAACCCCTAAAAACACTGAGATGTACCAAAACTTAATACATACAGTAGATGATGTACACTTACTTATCTTTGTCGGTTTTAGCCCGTCTTAATGGAGTCTCTTAGCTGAGACTTTCCTGGCCGAAACAAAGAGTATTTCCTCTGCAATGTTTCATAGTAACTGTAAGTCCTGTAATATGCTGGATAAAAAAAAATCTGATAAGTGACAGAAACAATTCAAATTATCAGAGGAACAAAAATAAAGGAACATGAAAATAAATAAAATAACAATTTCTGATTACCCTTTATACACTCAGGGTCTGCATCTGCAAAAGTCTTCTTTAATTCCTCCAGCAGATATGTCATCACTGCCTGATCATGAAGTGAACTTATTCTGTGTTTAAAGAGAGTAGTGTCATTAATTACATTTAAAATTATTATGGAAAACCCCATACATAGCAGGTAAAGAAACAACATTCTTACCCAGGTATTTATGTGGGTTGTTTTCTGAATAATGGAGACTCCTTACAGCTTCCTGTAATGTTGAATTAAAAATGCTTTAATAAATAAATTTTTAAACAACATCGGCTAATTCTGATGTGACAAACTGTAAAATATGCTGGACACCTACAACAATGCAAGTAACAAAAAGTAGATGCGTAGCTGTAAGGATTTCTCATTTTTGGTAGACCCCCTTTGGTCTACTCAGTGCTCCTCTCGTATTCTGCTGTCTCGCCTGAGCTCAGGGAACCCCTCAATGAAACACACAAGTCAGTGCTCAGTGAGGAGTTCAAAGTTTAATGTGGAAGACAGAAGTATATATATACACACACATCACACACACACACACAAGCATGAAAAGGAGGGTGTACAGGTTACATCTGGCCTGGGAGGTTTCTAAAAGATAACGTGGAGAAGAATAGGAGCTTTTGGGAGTTGTTCTTAGTTAGGAGCCTCCAACGTTTTCACGACCTGGACATAGATTAGACTAAGGAATGCGTTTGCTGATCGTGCAGATGTCGAGGTCATAGAAAGAAAAACATTCTGTTCTGTTCTCAGGCAAAAAGAAGAATTGTGAAACACACAGAAAAATAAAACATTCTTACAATTCCCCCCTTTTATTCATAAGAAACATTGTTGAATAAATCTCAGAGCTTTTCAGAAGTCGCCGGATGATAATAGGTCATCGGACGCGGCACAGGAACATAACCTGAAACATACTTATACAAAAGACTTTGCACACAACAAAGAATGCATGGACCAAAGAAACACATCAGGTCTGACTCATAAATAACTACTAGTCATGAACTATTGCCTTTCTTGATGCTACAGTGCTCGGAGTGCGGGCATGCCCAATCTGCACTTGTCCCACCTCACGAGGCACCAAGACACCGAAGACACCACCAGGAATGATACACTAATTGCAGAAATGAAATCGTCCCGTGGCAATCCAAGGCGATCCCTCTGTGTCACGTCACGGGTCTGTCATCACTGCAGCACGTCTTCTAGTCTAGGAAACAAAAAAATCACAAAGAAAGAAAGATAATAATACACAAGCATTTATTCATCTTTTGATCTCACGCCGACAGGACATCTCTTCAGCATAGTAGCATGGCCCCACTGTGGAAAAAGATCAGATAGGACAGCAGGACGAGTGATTGCGATTATTTCTGCTGGTCCGTTATATTTACAATCTCACAGTTTTCTGGGGGTCAAAGATTTTACCAAAGCAGTGTCTCCCACATTAAAAGGATGTGTGGGTTTCATTGAGAGTATTGGAGTCACATCAGCAATTTGTTCATAATGTTTAGTTAGTGTGTCTATTAGAGCAGCAGAATATTCAGCAATATGTACATCGAGATCAGTTGTTCCTATCGCGGGTTTACCTTTCCTTCATGGCACGGGAAACGGTCTGCCAAATATAATTTCATGTGGTGACAGGTGCACGTCTTTTCTTGGTGTCATTCTCATTTCGGCTAGAACAGCAGGTAACAGATCAACCCAGTTTTTACTCCCCATGGTTTGCATTGCTTTAGTCAATTTTTCTTTCAGTGTCCTATTTGTTCTTTCTACTATACCTGAAGACTGTGGATGATAAGGGAGCACAGCCGAGCACAGCCGAGCACACGGGAAAGGTTCCACCCACCTAGAAAACTTGTCGACCAAAACCAGAAGATATTTGAATGAGCCACATGCAGGCATATGCGTAAAATCAATTTGACACTCTGCAAACGGGGCAGTAGGTAACGGAAGACTTTTGTGTTTACCTAAACCCTTTGTCACGTTATTCTGAGCACACACCAAGCATCTAGATATTAATGGATCAATTGTTCCAAGCATGTTGGCTATACAAAAGAGTTTTTTCATATCTTCCTTAACCCCTTCTTCTCGCGCACGAGCAATGGAAGACAGTGAGACGGCAGGCACAAACGACCATCAGCACAATACTATAAACCACCAGAAGCAACGTAGGCACCTTGAGCTTGCCAAAAAGCAGAATCATTCGGTGTGGCTGAAGATTGTAAAGACAATAAATCTAAATCGGGAATCAAAGAGCAAGCGAGAAAACATGTATTGATCAGATCAGAATCAGAGTCAGGAAAGAAAATCTGTTTTCGGGCCGCTTCTTTAGCAATACGATCAGCTAGCGAATTACCTCACACTTCCATAGAGTCACCAGAGGAATGAGCCTTAGTTTTTACAATAATTTATTACGTTTATTTTTTTTAAAGTTTTTACGAGACTACTAGGAAGATGGCATGCGTCTATTAAATCCTGAACAAGAGAAGAATGAGAAATAGGCTTACCCTCAGCAGAACGAAACACAGCATAACCACAGAGAAATTTCCCGTCATACGATTTTGAACAGGAACCATCTACAAACAGACTTTCACCAGTTGTTAACGGGGTAGAAGACAGATCAGGACGTAAACTAGTGGAGTGAATAATCTCTGAGCAACAGTCATGATCTGTGTCTATCAGCGTGTCGTCCTGTGCATTGATCAAGCGCGCCAGAGCATATCAGAGCGCCAGAGGGTGTCAAAAGAAGAGGTGGATTTTATCTCTAAGTTACTTGTAGAACAAAGGATAATCTCATACCCAGACCGTCTCTGAGCCGTCATGTTTTGTGTTTGAAGGTTCTGTAGCACTTGTTTCATCTGATGTGGAGAATACAAAATCAAAGGATGAGAGAGGACAATTTTCTCAGCATCTTGTACCATCACCGCACAGGCAGCCACAACTCTAAGTCAGGCAGGCAAACCTTGTGCCACAGCATCTAAAGTTTTAGATAAGAAAGCACATGGTCTCATCCACACCCCATGCTCCTGTGCCAACACAGCAGAAGCGGTGCCCCCGTGCTCACAGGTGTATAGATGGAACAGTTTCATAGTTAGGCAGGCCCAGCGCTGGAGCGGAGCATAGAGCCTTTTTCAGTTCTTTGTATGCCTCAATCATGTCAGCAGTGCATGTCAGAGGCTGTTGGAGCGGATCATTGTGTGAGATGGCTGTCCTGATGCGTTTGTCATAGAATGAGCAGTCAGGAATCCACTGACAACAGTAGTTGACCAGTCCCAGAAAAGCCATGAGAGCATGTTTAGTGATGGGACGTTTAGTGTCGAGAATAACCTGGATTCGCTCCTTTGAGAGCCGTCTTTTGCCTTGGGAGAGTTCAAAACACAGGTATTTTACAGTGTCTTTGCAAAATTGTAACTTAGTCTTTGATACCTTGAAACCCTTCTGTGCCAGGTGTTTCAGGAGACAGATGGTGGCTTCTTCGTAGACAGCAGGCAAAGCAGCGGACACCAGTAAATCATCTGCGTACAATAGGACAACAGAATCAGTGGGGAGAGTCAGATCACCAAGTGCATCTCTTAGTACAGCTGAAAAAAACAGTCGGCGAGTCAATAAAACCACAAGACCAAGGTGAAGGCGAACAATGGCTGTGTCTGCTCTTCCACAGGAACACTGACGAAGGCAGAGCAAAGGTCAATAACAGAGAAATGCAAATGATGACAAGGTATAGAGGAGACAATGGACGGCACAACAGGCACAACAGGTGCAACAGGGATAATTATGTCATTTATTTTTCTCAAATCTTTTGTAAATCTCCACGTACCATCAGGTTTTCGGTACTGGATTAACAGGTGTGTTGTAAGAACTTACACATGGTTTAAAGACACCCTGCTTGAGCAGTGAGCTTAAAATCTCATCGATTTCTGAGGCTTTGCCCTCGGAGAGTGGATATTGTTTGATGTACACAGGTTGTGAGTGTTTCAATTTAGCCTCATAAGGAACGCAGTGTACTAACCCCACCTCATCCTTATGTTCAGCCCACAGACTGCTCGGCACACATTCAAGTGCAGCAGGAAGAGAGCTGTTCTGTGAAGAGAAGAAACAATTATTTACATGCATATTTGTGAGGTGGTAGAAAGGAAATGAATCGGGCATTTCAACAGTGAGTTTCGAGCCGGAAAAAGCCAAGGACATGTGTAATCTGCTCATTAAATCACGTCCTAAGAGATTAAAAGGACAATCAGGCATACAGACAAAACAGTGAGAGAAATTAATTCCCTTGTCTGAAGAACATGTTACAGTTAACTGCGGAGTGAAATAATTTCGTTGAGCAACCCCTTCAATTCCCACAGAGCTGATACTTTTATTCGAGAGCGGTCACTCATATGCACGACCCAAAGGCGGCATAGTAACACCTTATTAGCATCATGCCACTGACCATCATTCAATTAGTTATATACATTTTGTTCACCATATCCTTCTCGGGCCCTCGTGCGACACTCACGAATTCAATGACGTTCTTTATGACAATAATAACAATTAGCAGATCTACGTGGTACACTCAGACCCTGCAGACCTCCTCTACCTCTTCCACGGTCTCTTCGGCCTCCTCTACCTCCCTCGATTCCACCTCTGTATCCTTCACTCTCCAAAAACAGACATGCCACTTTTTTACTTTCTAAAATACCATCTCCTTCCATTGTTCTCACACGATCGCCTAATCTTTTAACAGTCATTGTAGAACGATTCTGACAATTGAAACTTTAAAATCTTCATGACTTCTGGTCGACAATTATTCATGAAAGTGGTAAGGAAAAGTGGGTTAGGGTTAGCCTCATTAGAATTTCCCCAAAGAAAGTCCTAGTCCTTCTTTATTTTCTTTGTTCTAACATTTTTCACTACAGCCCATTTATCAGTTTCAGGGTTTAAGCATTTTACTGTCTTTATCAATTCAGCCTCATTGTACCCATCTCCCAAAACTGATTGTCAAATAAAGCGATAATCTGCACCCACAAGCTGACAATGCCTGGAAGCCTTTATCAGCATATCAACAAAAAAGGTTTGTCGTGAGAAGGGAGCATCTTAATAATGTCCTTCAGCGTGCTTACAGATGGTGGAAGGATTTTTGGACCCTTTGGTCCCATGGAGAAAACAAACGCTGTGTTTTCTTGTTGGGGCTTGGGGCGAGACCTCTCATCCGGACCTTAATCGTCCAGGATATCATCATCCTCACCATCAGTATCCTCGGGATCATCCGAAAGAGGGCAATCAGGAGTTTGTCCCGACACTCTCTTGGGATCTTTCCCTTTCCTGAGGAACCCCCCCTCCATCGAAGGTTGGCACGCATTGGGTAGGGGGGAGACAGGCACAGATGGGCAGCTCACAAAAGGATTTCGGATAAGTAGTTGTGGTCTTATTACCCATTTTATAAATGTGAATTAACCCATGACAGAAAAAAACAATATCTTCAACAAATAACACACAGTACTTCAACAAAGACAACAACAAGGAGCGGGCAACAGAATACAGCTTCCACACTTGTGCTTCAGTTCCAGGAACCTTTCAGAAGCGACTGCGCACGCTATAGGCGTTAAAAGCCTCAAGACAATCCTCCCCATTACATACGTAGTCCTGATACCAAGAACCAGGGAAGCGTGCTTGCTCTATCCTTATAGAGAAAAATAAAAAGCAGCACTCACCTGATTAGTGGTATCCCGGACGAGCCCCCAAATTGTAAGGATTTCTTGTTTTTGGTAGACCCCCCTTTGGTCTACTCAGTGCTCCGCTTGTATTCTGCTGTCCCGCCTGAGCTCAGGGAACCGCTCAATGAAACACACAAGTCAGTGCTCAGTGAGACGTTTAAAGTTTATTGTGGAAGACAGAAGTATATACACACACACACACACACAAGCATGAAAAGGAGGGTGTACAGGTTACATCTGGCCTGGGAGGTTTCTAAAAGATAACGTGGAGAAGAATAGGAGCCTCCAATGTTTTCACGATCTGGACATAGATTAGACTAAGGAATGTGTTTGCTGATAGTGCAGGTGTCGAGGTCATAGAAAGAAAAACATTCTGTTCTGTTCTCAGGCACAAAGAAGAATTGTGAAACACAGAAAAATAAAACATTCTTACAGTAGCTAAGTGCTTAGGCTAACTTGGCAAGGTATAAATTACTACTATATTGTCAGCTAACAGAGTTTAACTTACCGCAATGCCCTCGTTATGCGTGCTCTTAGCTCTTGTATTCACATGGCTGGACACTTCCTGCGGTCTTCTCTCATCAAACTTGCACTCAAGTGCATAAATATGCTGGATAGCCTCTTTGAGAAGAGCAGTGTGTGCAGCTTGTTTCTCCTTCAAACTCTCAAGTTGAAGAGGCAAAAGGCACACCATGGCCAATCCCCCCACCCGGCTATGATAAGAAGTACAGCACCTCTTTCTGCTAGTCATTAACATACAAAAGGCCTTCACACCTCACAGCCATCACCTCTCACTGCTAGCTATGAAGACTTCTAGAAAGTTTCACCGATTCCCGTATACATCCACATACATGAGGCATCTGGTCGTTTCACAAAATTTCTTTTTGCATTCTCCCTTTCCAAGCACTCTGCCTCAGACATCTGGCAAACTTAAAGTTTAGCGGAGATTTCCCATACCATATTTGTCCGGATACAGCTCTTTTCATGCAGTGAGAGGCTTTAGAGAAAAAACATTGCCTCGGTTGTGATCAAGTAACTCTCCGTGTTAAAACAAGAAGTGCATGTATGCCACGTCATACTCGATCGTATTAAATCAAGACATGCTCGTTTATCAAGGCAAAATTTATTAAATATTTTGCTCGTCTTGTGGAACGCTCACAAATACTAGTGTATGGAAATCAGAAATGCTTTTTTTGTACTGACTTTATAATAAAGTAAAAAAATAAAAAATGTATAACAAAGTTAAAATAGCAGGGTGCCTAAGACAGTAGCAGTCAGAGCAACACAAAAATAGCTACATAACATACTATTACTCCCATGATTTGTCATAAAATAACAAAAACCTAAGAAGACAATAAGTATTTTGTGTGTGTGTGTGTGTGTGTGTGTGTGTGTGTGTGTGTGTGTGTGTGTGTGTGTGTGTGTGTGTTTGGGAAATGGGGTGACTAAAAACCTCGGGAAGTACAAATGAATGTCCAGCATTATAATTTCTTCAGGAGACATAAATACCTGTAAATAAAGATTACATAATAAATAATCTTCATCTTCCTTTTCTAGCTCAGCACGGTTTAGTGATTTGTAAACTACATAGAAAATCAAAAATCTGTTTAAAACTCTGACACACCTTTTCATGCGATTCCATTCTGTTACATTTGATTCATTACTGTGTGTACTGCTGTTTCTTTGCATTTCCAGCTTTGTAAGTTACAAATGAAGGTTGTTAACAAAATGTGCATTCATGCAGGGCTGTTGAAGAACTCTTCTGTGTTTTTCCTAAGATGGAGTGCACAAGAGATTCTGACTAATCTGGGCACAGCTTTCACAGATATAACACACTACGCTACCTGTATGAGTTACTGGGCACTAAATTGATTTGTACCTCCTAAGTTTGTTCATAATGATACATGGAATTAGGACAAATGGCTTAAGCTCAGGTTGATGTCAGTATAAGAGGTCCTGCATGACTCAATAGGGTTTTCCCCATTTGAATTGTTATATCGGTGAAACCACAAAGCAATTCATTTGTCATGGGCTCTAAAATACACAATGAACACCAAAGGCTCACACTAGGCATTGTCCATGTTTAAGTAAATAATCCATCTCTTGCTTCATTGCTGTTTCCTTCAGTGGATTTGCTGTATATGGATGCTGCCTAATTGACATGTAATTACATACATCAGTGTCGTGCTCTATTTGAACAAGATAGGACAGCAGATATGGGAACCAGAATAAAAATAGAATATGGAACCTTTGAATTAGTGCCATGGTGAAAAGGGGCAAGCGAAATTGACTGGCAAAAGCTCTCTGGCAAATGCTTAACACATCAGAATTAGCCAAATTAACAAAACATGCACAGTTTCTACCCAAATGGAAAGCTACCCCTGGGGAATATTCAGAATATGTAACTTTACCCTCTGCACACAGAGCAACTTCTGTAACAACAAGAAAAAAATTAATCTGTTGTTGAATAGCCTGGAACTCCTGCAAAAAGTGAACAGGCAAGTGACAGTATTTCCACTGAACATGATGTTTGCTATGGATAAACCGGGGTTAGCACAGAAATCTAATAACAAAATATCACCCTGTTTTAGCTTGCGCAGTTTATTCCTTCCGGATACTCCCTTGCAAGTTTTACAGTCTGTCCACTTAAGTATTAAAATTCCCAGTTTAACCACGGAGTTTCCCATGGGGACACATTTCAGTGCCCCATCAAAGGACTCCAAGGCAAGCACTAAACTAATGCCTGGTGCATAAGCACAATCAACAGTTAGAGTTGGTCTCCAGACAAGAAGACAACCCTTTCATCCATCAGGGTAAATGCTAACATACCACAATGGGCATTGCTAGGAAATTTTAAGGGGGGCTTTAGCTCTCCTAACATTTGTACTCAGCCCCCCCTAAAAATTCTCCATAAACTTTACACAAATTGGTGATCGCCCATGTCCCCTTTAAATTTCATATGTAAACGGCGGCAGACTTCAGCTCCTCCCCATTTTCAGCGCGGTCTTCAGTTCCCCATCACAGAGCAAAGATTAAGCCAAGGTGTGTGTTTTTCATACATTGTTATATCTGCATCAGTGCAGTCCTTTCTTATAAATACAGTTTACAAAATGTAAATGAGGGATTAATTAGTTACTAAGTTTGTGCTATGTTCACCCTCATCACACCAGCAGTTTCCTCTAGTGAAAACGAAGTCCTTAATAGATACTTTGTGAACCTATAGTCTACTTTATAAAACGATCATGCTGTTGCTGTTTTCATTGGAAAACCTAACTGTCTATATAAAACACTGCACAGTGCATATGGCATTAACTACCATAGAGATATGCACATAAATGATTAAAAACAGTGACAGACAGCATTCAATGCACTCATTTTAACTGCATAGCACTGTGATTTACAGAGATAGAAAAATCCTGTTTTTTGTAATAAATATTGTATTGTATTAAATAATGTCCCAAATCGTAAAATACATTTATTACCCTTAGAGTAGGGTTTTTGTCACTTTGATTTAGAAAAAGTATTTTTTTTTCATGAAAAGAAACAAAAAAAGAATAAAATTAAAAAGATGTGTTGTTTAATTACATTAAACCAATGATTGTCTATATTAATGAATTTGAATAAATAGCCTAGTAGCTATGAAATTTTAAGGTGTTGAATGTAGAACCTACTGTCTTATTTATGAAACTAAAACACTAAATTAAACTAGATAACATGATCAAAGTTTTAATATTTATATTTAACTGTAGATGGAAGTTTTTTCAAGTCACATGGGAGTAGGTCGCCAAATGAGCTGCAGGTAAGAATAGAACATGGGCAGCCTCTCATGCACATTAACACTCTGTTCCCAAAAGTCATTGCATTAGAAAGTATTTTTCACTTTTTTTTTATGTCTACCAGTTTCCAACAAAAAGCAGCAGTACAGTCAAAGAATTAACATATAAAGGTTTGACATTATTGGCACCCACAAAGTTTATTCCATTGTCCAGCCTCATAGGTGTGTTGTTTAAATTGCTAATCAATGTAAGTTTAAAGTTGTATGCTGTTTTCTGGTTACATTTTTTGATTTGTTTTGATTGTACTTGAAATATATATATTGATACAGTAAACAGTGTGTGTGTGTGTATGATCAGGAAGACTCATTTGAGTACTGATTCTGAACAAGCCAAATATGTGTTAAACGTCTATGGTGGCCGAGCCCCCCTTAATTGAAAATCCTAGAAATGCCCCTGCATACCACACTGCTGACTTCTTCTCTGCACCTCACCCCCAGGGCAACATGGAGTGGAATAGTTCAGCCAGGAGTTTGGTTCTAAAGCCCATACTGTGTGCTAAGAAGAGCCTGACTATACTGTATCTAGGCTCCCATTCCACTGAGCTTAATGTGCTCCTGAATTTAATGCAAATTGGTTATGACCACTGGAGACCTTGGTACAGGATGGTAATGGCTGCTGAAAAGAAAACTGGAGCATGTTAAAAAAATTTTTGATAAGGGCATGGTTTTGTGTGCGCATGCACCACACACCTTGTCCTGCATTGTTCAGGGTCTGTATGTTCTATTAAGACAGAGAAAATTACAATATCTGCATTGAGTTTAATCAAACACAAACCAGTGGATCACTATTTATATTCACAACAACATTCAAGGGATAATACACTTGATAAAAACAGAATAAACTTAATCCAACTATGTTAATGTCATTGTAAATACTGGCATGCATTTCCCTCTTTTGATAATACTACATCACTCCTCACACTGTTTGAAAGCAGGTGTAATTGCATGTTATTCATGTCTTCACCCAGCTGTAAATGTGTGTTAATTACAAAGGGATTACACAAATATTATTGTTCTTCATTTAAAAAGAACAAAGTGGATCCAGCTTTGCCAACCCCAAATATGTACATAAACAGTTCTCGTCTCCACACCCGTTATTGTTAATGGCTTGATGGGGGGTTACTACGCTGAAAAAATTAACCAAACTGGTAGTGACCGCAAGGATTTCAGAGCTGATTTTAAATCTGGAGAGGTCAGTAGAGGTTGGTAGCTAATTTGGAATGTGACCTTATCGCTCCACATCCTGAATTTCAATTTTACTATACAAATATGAAAAAAATACTTTTTCAAAGTAATGATAACTTTGTTCTACATGACATGTTTGAAAGCCCAAATGCAGTCTGATATCTGAAGCCTCCCCCATCAACACACAACAACAGGACTTCCATATAAGTGGTTATTTAATTTTTTTATCGATCAGTGACAAATGCTGTGTTGCCGGCATGGATCAGTGCCAATTGAGTTTTAAGGGTTAAAGCAAAAACAAAAATAAACAAACAAAAGTAAAGAAAAACATTAATATGAATTAAATAGGATGCCACTAAGTATTTGCCAGGTAGAGAATTATATTTTCATTGAGTAGAAAACTTTTGGCCTTTTCCCAATATCCAGTGTGCATTTATCAACAGTGATTTATCAACAAGAACTAACCCTGAGAGGGAAAGAAAACGCAACCTCTTCTTTGTAACATGGAACAGTAAAAATAACTTACATACGTACATTTATTATAAGCATACGGTAAATAAAAGTTCAGACATAAGCACAATATAATATTATCACAGCAACAATATAACAACAACAATAAAGCAAAAAATAACCAATAAATCACTAGAAAGTTATTTTGGTAATGTTTATGTACATATTTTTTGCAGACACTACTTTATGCAAAATATTGAAATAACTGATGAACTTGGACCAATTTCATTTGCAAGCTATTATATAAACCAGCATCATATAGTGTGGACAGACAAGGCTCATCATGTCCCCTGTGTCCTCATCTTAAACTAAGTATACATTCAAAAAAATCTTTCCGATTTTATCAATGATTAATGACTGAAAATATAATTTCTCCATATTAAACATTTTTTTAATCAAGTCTTAACTATTAGTACCCTTGCTACCCAAAACCACTCTCACACATATGAATATATACATATATATGCTGTATATACACACTGTATAAATGAATTCCAGTACTGTGAGCAGCAAATATATCCATTCTCATTTGTGAACATACTGATGATTTCTGTGATCACATCCAACATAGAACCTTGATGTGATCACATCCAACATAGAACCTTGAGCCAGACTGTGAGCAGTGTAATAGCCTTCATCCTGTGTGTATGTGAGCTGATGGCATTTAAGTTGACTACTTAGAAAAAAACTAAAGCCATGGTTTTTCCAATGTGAATGAACTGGTATATTTTGTAAGCACTAATATGGCTTCTCTTATGTATGAATGAGAGGGTGTCCAATACAACCCTTCCCATACTGCGAAGAGTGATGTGGCATTTTCCTGTGAAGGACCTCATGATTTTTAAAGCTATTTTTATGCTTGAAGCTCTTCCCACAGTGTGAGCAGAAATGCCGCTCTCCTTTGTGAATGTGCTCAGGTTTTTTAAAAGAATATCTATTTGTAAAACCTCTCGCACACCCTGAGCATTAATATGATTTCTCTCCTGTGTGAATTCGTTTGTGTGCTGTGAGATTACTCCTCCGGCCAAAACTCTTTCCACATTGAGAACAGTGATACGGTTTCTCTCCTGTGTGAATCCGTTCGTGTCTTGCGAGTTTACTCTGATCAGCAAAACTCTTCCCACATTGAGAACAGTGATACGGTTTCTCTCCTGTGTGAATCCGTTCATGTCTTCTAAGTTTACTCTGATCAGCAAAACTCTTCCCACATTGAGAACAGTGATATGGTTTCTCTCCTGTGTGAATCCGTTCGTGTTTTTTGAGCTTACTCTGATCAGCAAAACTCTTCCCACATTGAGAACAGTGATATGGTTTCTCTCCTGTGTGAATCCGTTCGTGTTTTGTATAAGAACTGGAGTGGGCAAAACTCTTCCCACATTGTGAACAGTAATACGGTTTCTCTCCTGTGTGAATCCGTTTGTGTTCTGTTAAAGCACTCTGGTGGGCAAAACTCTTCCCACATTGTGAACAGTAATATGGTTTCTCTCCCGTGTGAATCCGTTTGTGTTGTCTAAGAGTACTCTGCTTGGCGAAACTTTTCTCACATTGTGAACAGCAATACGGTTTCTCTCCTGTGTGAATCCGTTTGTGTTGTCTAAGAGTACTCTGGTCGGTGAAACTCTTCCCACATTGTGAACAGTAATACGGTTTCTCTCCTGTATGAATCCGTTTGTGTTGTCTGAGATTATTTGGGTGGGTGAAACCCTTCCCACATAGTGAGCAGCAATATGTTTTTTCTATAATGTGAATGCGCTGGTGATCTTGAATATTATTCTGCATAGCAAAACATTTCCCACTCAGTGAGCAGTGAATTTTTTTCTTTTCCATTTCTGTCATACTTCCTCAGCAGTAGTTTTCAGCATGAAGAGAACCAGACGATGACATTTTAGTCTGTAACAGAGATAAACAAAAGGAATATTTTGCAATAAAAATAATTTTTTGCAATAAAATTTTGCATTGAAACAATGTTGCAATGTTTCCTCAAGCTCGGCCAAATACAGTACATCTCTGAAAACCCCATTAAAATTTGTTTAGCACACGCCAACAGACAAAATTATATTTTGTTCTCATTAATGTGAAAAGAAAATTCACAATTTAATGAAATTAACTGAAAAAATGTAAGATTTCTTTGGATATATATGAATAATTCTGAAACCAGTATAATTGTTTCTTAATAAGTAAGAAAGACATAAACCTACAATAGGTAGTCTACCAGAGTGCCTATAACCGCTGTGCTCACCATCGTGGCAAAGTGCCAGCAGCCAAAATAAATCAATCGCGTTTCAAAGTCATCAAAGTGACATTTTGCATCAGCTGCAATTTCCACATTTTTTTTTAATTTTAAGTAGAGCGCAAGTCATAAAAAGTCATAATATGTTGCATCGTAGAAATACTACACAGATGTTAATTTCCACATCTGAGTACTTACTGAGTATACAACAAACATGAAACATCAGAACCAGAGCTGTTGACATTTACTGAACAATAAAAAAACAATGTAAAAAAAAAGAAAAGAAAAACATTGTTTAAATGTTGTTTAGATAGACAGTCATGTTCACTAGCTGACAATTTTATTTGTACAATTTGAATTAATTGTTACATGGCTTATCTTTGTTTGTATCTGTTTTTAGTTTTTATAAAAAAAAGAAGTTATATTTAAAAACATCAAACTTTACATATAGAAATAACTGGAAAAACACTTACAGAATAGAAAATTAGAATAACTCAAAAAATAAACTCTTACATTTGTGTAAGTGTTTTATAGGACTTTTTTCAGTGATTTTGTAATATTTATGCAGTACAATCAGGGCTTATTAATTCGCTATTCGTTCTCGATTATTGTTGTTTTTTGTGCTACTGTGTGTGCTTTACAATGTCATACAACATTCAAATGCAAATAAATCACCCATCCCCACTATAAGCTAACTGAAGTTAGACGAGACGAGAATTACGTTTAACCCTCTGGGGTTTGAGGCATTTCTGAAGCATCTTCTTAAATTTGTGTAAATTTATAATCTTTACCAAATTTCACTTATTTAGACAGAGCAAGCAGGAAACATGAAGTGTTATTGGATTATATTGAAAGAGTATGGATGCTCCACCCATAAAAATGTGGATAAAGGAAATATCAAACTGTGCCAGACTGTAAAGGCTAACTTACATTGCTAAGGGCAAGTGTAAAGATTTATGAGATATGGGAGCCATACATAAATATCATGTAAAATAAAAAGGTAGTCCGTATTGCAAAGGACATTTTGTATACTGTTTGTAACAATCTGCCTCTTTTTTAAAATATTTTTTAAAAACTTGTTTATTTACTTTATTTTATTAATATTATTATTATTACTATTATTAATGTATACATTCATTTTTGTAAACATGTATATGTGTATGTGAAAGGGTATATGCTTGTGTATTTGTTCAGGTGTTTATTAGAATATACTGTCACTACATGTCTAATTGATGTGGGGTTATAAAACATTAAAAGTTCAATAAACATAATGGGGGAAAAACAAATATTACTGCAGTTTAAAATTAAACAAACACATTACAAAAAGACAAGAGTAGCTCAGTGGGTAAGACTTTGACCTACTAATCAGAACGTCACCAGTTGCTGTACATTTTGTAAATTATTTCATAAACTTTGAGGGTTTTCTTGATTTTAGTTTAAGAGCCGAAAGGGTAAATTAGTTCACTGACACTGTGTCCCTGCTCTGAGGCTTTTCTCTAATCGATACGAGTCCAATAATACCCATAATGTGAGAATCATCACCCGATGCCCAAAAGAATCCTAGAAGAACCTTTTAACTCAGCAATGGTTTGCTACCGTAAATACCAGCTTCTGACTGTTTAATTTGTAGCTTCTCATCCTCTCATCTTCTTACTGATGTTTTATGCATCTTATGGATAACCAAGGAACACAGAGCCACTCAAAGCAAAACAGAACACATCGAACAGGAGGAAAAACGCTGACATGACATAACATACAGCACTGGGCCAAAAAATAGATAGAACGTTGGAGCAATGGTCATATGGTCTGATGAGTCCAGATTGAGCCTGTTACAGAGTGATGGGTGCGTCAGGGTAAGAAGGGAATGGCATGAAACGATGCATCCATCATGCAGAATGGCCACTGTATAAGCCTCTGGAGGCAGCGTTATGATCTGGGGTTAAAGCCTGCTGCTTAAGGGTCTTTAGAAGTTTTTGTCTGATGTTACTAAGGTATCCTGAAGATAATTACAAGCATTTTATTAGGTCAAAGGCTTTTACTGACAATTACATTAAGTTTACACCAAGAATCAATATTTGCTATGTTGATCCCTCTATGTCAAGACCTCTGCAATTCGCTCTGGAATGCTGTCAATCAACTTCTGGGCCACATTTTGACTGATGGCAGGCCATTCTTACATAACCAATGTTTGGAGTTTTTCAGAATTTGGGGCTTTTTGTTTGTCCACCTTCTCTTTGTTTGACCACTAGTTCTCAATGGAATTAAGGTCTGGGGAGTTTCCTGGGCATGGACAAATTCCGATGTTTTGTTCCCCGAGCCACTTGGTTATTACTTTTGCCTTTTGGACAGGTGCTCCATCATGCTAGAAAAGACATTGAGAGCAACTTCTACCAAACATCCAAGTCAGTGATGAACAGAGTTTTTTTGTACGATCCTTGTACTATGGCTGTCATTTAGGCAGCTGTGTGGACACAAGCGCAGCAGCACAACAACTACAGATGAATTACACATTGCCAAAAGCGACAACCTTCTTGACTACTGGTAATCAAACAAAGACCGCTTTCCATTTATCTGCCCCAAGCACCAGCATATACTGTATATATGTATATTCATTACAACAATTCCACCATAAAATTTTTTTATATAAACCTATTTAAACCTTAAAGGCTTTAGCTCAGGAGAAGTTGTTGTCAGGAGGTCAGGAGTGATGATTATGTAATCAGTAGGGATGCATTATTGTTCAACCTAATCTGTCCCAATAATCCTGGTCTGGAGTGAAGAACATGACACTGAGAATACATCTAAAACCCCTGCAAAAAAAATAACCAGGCAAGTAAGGCCACTGAACATGAGGTTTGTTAGGGATAAAGGTGGTTACGTAGGCAATGTAGCACATATACTGTCATGCACACTCGCACTGCGACCGGCACGAGGACCCGGAAGTAAGACGGTCACACTTTCAGGAAGCATAAAAGGAAACAAGATGGCGCTTCACATCGCTCAGTCATTGAGTTCATCTATGCCTTCGCTAACGCTTCACCGACGATTTCGTGAGTACTCACCTATTCAGGTTGCTTCCTTGATTGAGTGTGTGTTGCTAGAACGCGAGTTTATTTGTGTAGATCCTTGCTCTTTTTGTAAGAGAGTTCTAAGAGTAAACACGTGGTTATCCGGCCTACTCGCGCTACTTCCGCGTTTGGGTTTACCATCCACGCAACACGGGCTAACTGCTAAGGCTGTTGTGTTCGTCCCTCGGTTGCTCGTGACATATACATATAACATGATCACGTTTTTCATATATTTTAGTTCTTTCTATGACCAAAATGTATAATAACATGAGCATTTTGAGCATTTAGTGAGTTCGACATTTTTGTGACATAATTCCTGTCTTCCAGTAGATGTAAAATTTACGCTTTTTAACAGTAATGATAAATTTGGTTCAAAATGACGGCTGAAAATTCAGATACACAGTTTGATGTCTGAAGCCTCCCCCATCAACAAACAAGCAGGACTTCTGTACAAGTAGTTTTTATTATTATTTTTTTTTAATCGGTCATTGACCAATGCTGTGTTGCCGGCATGGATCGGAGCCGAATGAGTTTTAAGGGTTTAAGCAAAAATAAACAAAACAAAAACATTGCTTGCCTTCTCCCAATATCCAAGATACATGACATAGTATTTTATCACAAAGAACTAACCCTGAGAGGGAAAGAAAATTCAACCTCTTCTTGGAAACATGGAACAGTAATAACTTACATACATACATTCAGCATGTGCATAATGTAAATAGGACTTTAGGGATATGCACAATATAATATTTATGAATATATAAACAACCTTCAGAGAATGTAAATCTATGGTGTCAGATTATACTCTGAAACAACAACATAAGAATAAAACAAAAAAATATATATCATTAATAAAATCACTAGGTTATTTGAGTAATGTTCATGTACTTGTTTTTTTTGGCCGACACTACTTTATGCAAAATGTTCAAATAGTTAAAGCACTTGGATCAGTTTCTTCTACAAGCTGTCATATAAACCAGCATCATATAGTCATGTGGACAAACAAGACTTATCATGTCTCCTGGGTCTCCATATTAAACTAGGCGTACGTTCAAAAAAGAGATTAATAAGTGAAAAAATATTTTCTATATATTAGACAATTTTTACAACAACTCTTAACTATTATTGAACATATTATCCAAAGTGTTATCCAAAACCACATATCCACATAGAGTGTAACTAGAGTAGCTAAATCATATAAGACCCCTTAATTTAGTTATCCTGTGCCTCTGTCATGTGTTACCGTCACATGTTAAAATTAGAAAGTTTGGGCACCCTGGTCAAAATTTCAGTTAATGTAAACAGTTAAGCAAGGGGAAGGCAGAAAGTTGAACATGGAACATTATGCTGCATAAAGTTTTATGCAATATTAGGGTAAGTAGCACACTGCCAAAGAATGGGAGCCCCAGGAGACTTAAGCTCTCATAACTTTGACCAAGATATCAGACCTTAATTAGCCTGTTAGACACATGGCTTGTTCATAGTAATCTTTAGGAAAAGCCAGGTGATGCAAATTTCAAAGCATTCTAAATAATCAGACTCCTCTAATCCTGTCTCAACAATCGGCAGCCATCGGTTCTTCTAACCAGATGCCTAACACTCTGAAAATGACAGTCATTGATACCCACAAAGCAGCAAAAGGCTAAAAAAAAGCCAAGAAAAAAAAAAATCAGTAAAGGACTGCTCGCAGGATTGCTAGAAAAGCAAGTAAGAACGTCTTTGTAACTGCAAAAGATCTGCAAAGGGTTGTTAAGGATGGGACTGTTAAGCATTGGAGTGGATCAATCGTGCGTCAATGACATGAGAAAAATTTCACAAACATAACATCTGTAAAAAAAAAAAAAATCTGAAGTTGAAAAGAGGATGGCTTCCACTGTACAAATGGATAATGATCCTAAACACACCTCAAAATCCACAATAGAGTACCACATGAGCTGCAAGCTCTTGAATGCAAGGTTTGCCAGGGCCCTCACAGTCTCCTGACCTAAATATCATTGAAAATATTTAGATGGACGTCAAAAGAGAAGTGTGTGCAAGACGGCCCAGGAATCTTACTGAATTGGAAGACTGCTGCAAAGAAGAATAGGTGAAAATCCCTCAAACAAGTACTGAAAGACTGTCTGCCTGTCTACAAAAAGCATTTACAATTTGTGATACATGCCAAGGGAAGTGGCCTTTATCCTGTGTGTGTGTGCGTGAGTGGCTCCAAGACGGGGCCGTGAGGTCGGCTGCCATCTACACTATAAAAAAAAAAATCTTGACTTAACTGAAAATTTCAAGGCAACTTGCTGCACAGCTTTTTTGAGTTAACTCCACTTTTAACCAAAGTTGTTGACTTAACTCAAAAAAGCTGTGCAGCAAGTTGCCTTGAAATTTTGAGTTAAGTCAACTTGTTGTTAACTTAACTAAATTAACTGAGTAAGGTCTCCCAACTTATATTCTTTTGTTAAGTTAAAAGTGTTTTAATAGTTTCAAAGACTTATTAATTTAATAAATGTGAACTTGTCAGATGTTTTGGGTTCAAAATATGTGTTTAAATTTACTGAAGCAGGTTTTCTTTTTATTAACGTGTAATACAACGTAATGAAAAAAGCTGTAACTGAATGCTTGAAAGTTTCTTCCAAATTTTATTTTAAGCCAAAAGGAACACACTACAACCACATTCCTTGACTTTCAAATAAAAGTAAACTAAAAGAAACATGGTAAAAAGCCTTTTACAGTCTAAACTTCACAAAACAAGGAAAAGAGTACAAAATAATAATAATAATAATAATAATAATAATAATAATAATAATAATAATAACCATAATAATAATAAAAAAAATTTGAAGTCTGAAAACTACGGTGGCTGAGAAGTGCAAAACAAGTTAACAAAATGAAAACAAAATAACAAATTAAAAACCACAATAACAAAACGCAAAACAAAATAAAACAACCCAAAACAAAATAAAACCCAAATCAAAATAACAAAACCGAATGTCCGTCCTCTAAGTAACGTTGAATAAATTCCATTTCCTTGCTTTGATATTTTTATTTTGAATTTGTTATTTTGTTTTTGGTTTTGTTAATTTGGTTTTGAATTTGCTATTTAGTTTTCGGTTTTGTTAATTTGTTTTGCACCTCTCGGCCGTTCAGAAACGAACCGGAAAAGGTAGGTATAGTTTGCGAATGACATTCTTACCGCTGATTGGACGAGACATCTGTCACTCAAGATGTACAGGAAGTACTGTAGCGGCGGTAGATTCATGTGTGTATGAATGTGCAAACATGTACTGTCCTTATTGTGGTTTCAAATATGGCGTTCTGCCAAATTTTTGCAGTTCTTGTGGAAAAAATCTTTTGCTTTTAAAAGAGACACAGCAGTTCGCAAACTAATCTTTATACCGTGATATGTCATCAGCATATCACGGCAAATACACGGCATACGAATGTCCGTCCTCAAAGTAAGGTTGAATAAATTCCATTTCCTTGCTTTCTAATGAAAAATTTAATTATTTTCTTAGTTTTGCACACCGAAAAAATGGTTTTAAAATGAGGCAGAACACACAAGAAACAAAGTTAGAGACACAATTTCCTACTTCCTGTTTATCTTGAGTGACAGGTGTCTCATCCAATCAGCGGTAAGAATTTAATTCGCAAACTATACCTACCTTTTCCGGTTCGTATCTGACTGGCCGAGAAGTGCAATACAAATTAACAAAACCCAAAACAAAATAACAAATTCAAAACCAAATTAACAATTAGTTTTGGGTTTTGTTATTTTGTTTTGGATTTGTTAATTTGGTTTTGAATTTGCTATTTTGTCTTTGAATGTTATTTTGTTTTCGGTTTTGTTAATTTGTTTTGCACTTCACGGCCACCGTAGAAAACACTCACAAAAGCAAAGTCATAGCAGAAGTTAAGTCTTAAGAGATTGTACCCTTGCAGAGCAGTGATTGCCCAATTCCATGAACACCTTCTCAAACACCTCAGAAGTGTACTTCCGATTTTTTGGTACTGAAATCCAAGTCAAACAGGTCAAAGGCCAAACTATTAAGCAACAGCAGATTGCAGATCTGGAGCATCTTGCAAGACAATCTCTTCCTCCAACACAAGAGTAAAGTTTATGACACTGGTCAAAGTCGTAGGGGAGTCATATCTTCAATCACAATAGGAACTCCCACTTTCATTACTCTGGTCTCTCCGCCATCAGGAGTACTGTCCTAATGTAATAAAGAGTAAAAAAAAAAAAAAAAAAAACACTTTTGACATCCATCTTTTCTATGTTGTTATATTTCTTTTTGTTCCATGAAAGTTTTGGATCCTACTAGATTAATGTAGACAAAATGTACAGAAAGAAACACCTCATAAATCCTTAAAATCAGTTGTCTCTGATCTATACAAGTTTGAGATGATCAGATAAAGTAAAATAAAAGCCGGAGTTCAAATGAATAAGAATTTAAATATCTTAATAATGTCAACACAAACATTAACAGCTGTATTTTTGTCAAAGTGCCTGCAGAAAATCAATGCAAAATATGATGATCCATCACGGATAAACACATTGAGATCTTCCAGGACAGTTTTCATTCAAGTAAGCCACAATATTTGAAGTCTGAAAAAAGTTCGCTAATGTTATGCATTGTCACTTTTTAATAAACTTTCAGGTATTCATAACATTTAACATTAGGGAGACTCTAATTATGAAAGAAAGATTTAGAAATATGTAATACTGTTTGCATAGAAAAAAAGATGTTCAGGTTTGTGCTCAAGTGTCTCAGCATCAATTTTTCTGGGTCCTGTTCTCTCAATTCTACATGTGCACGAGGTGAAGTCCCAGCTTCAGGTTGACTGTTCAGCTCAGGTTCTGTTTCATTCAAGATTTTCTCTGATTCCTTATGCATTAATCTGAAATCTTTGATGGTGTTATTTTTATGTTTTCTTGTTCTATGGCTGCTAAAGCTTCAATCTACATTTCTGTAAGGGGCAAAATATGATCTCTCTATTTCTTATGTTTTCCAAGAGAATAACTGTGCTTCAGAGCAGATCCAACTGAACTCGCACAAGTGTGTTCATGAAGTTACATTTATTTGATCAGAAATAAGTAAAAACAGGAATAATGTGAAATATTACAATTCAAAACAGCTTTTTTTGGTTTTATTTATAAAGAAATTTTCCCATGATCAGATCCTCATATTAGAGGGATTTCTGAATACCATGTGACACTAGCTTACACAGCAATAAATTACAGTTTTAAGTTCAGTACATTCCAGTAAAACAGAAATTTTAAGTCTAAATTATTTCACATTATTCCAGTTTTACTATATCAAATAAATGTAGTATTTTATATTGATAAAATAAATGTAGCATTGATTAACATAAACCTCTTTTAAAAACAAAAAAATAATACAGATCTACAACTTTTGAATGTTAGTGCACAGTTTTAAGAGCTAATCTGACCAATTATAGGTTTGCAAGGAAATATTCTATAGACTTTTTTTTCGTTATATTTCATGAAATTGGGGGGGGGGGGGGGTATGAATAGTCTTACATAAAAAAGTTAACTAGTAAGGTATAACAAGAATTATTTTTTTGCCTAACTTCATACTTTATCCTTTAACTCAATAAAATACTGCATTGTAAATGTTTCCTTACATGCAATGGCAAAGTTTGAGGTCTTGTGAGGAAATCTGGAAATGTGTTTATCCGGGAGGATATTGAGAGAATTTGTTCTGAAACGTTAAATGCAAAGATTATGAACACATTCGTGGTGCAAGTACTGCAAAGTTTAAATACCAAGTGTTGAGGTATTTGAATGTAACCCGACTTTCTAGACTTGTCTTACTCTTCTCCAGTCTCTTTGGCTGTGGGTAATAAGCGGCTACAGTTAAGTTTGCAACAAGTTATTTTATTAAGCCAAATGGCAAGACAGAATACAAACTGCTCTCATATGCTTCACTCACACCGTGTCACACTCTCACCTGTCCCATGGGAAACCCCAGGCAGGTAACCTGTTAATTCCTCTTAACATAAGCAACATAACCAATAAATCAAATATCACTTATATCACTGTAAATAATAATTTAATAATATTAAATTCAAAATATCAATTAATATTTCTAATATAATTAAATATACTTCATAATATGAAATACCTGTAAACTTGCATCTTTTTCACTGTCTCACATTAAAAAACCCAAGCTCTATGTACTTCGCAAAGAGCACCATATAATAACGCTCGTTTATGTTAAGATAAGGAGACTTAATAAGATAAGGACTTCGATATAATTATATGCATTTACCAAAGTTTAAAAAAAGTTGTCCGAACCAACTTCTGTGCGTGTTAACTTGCATTAGAAAGTCTGTTCAGTAATTAAACTGACCAAGCAATTTTTTAATGAGCTTGTTTTCACTAGTTCAGTCATCTTTTTCATGTCTTATTGTCCAGATTACTAATAAATACACATTATGCCAACATTTTGCTAGTTGGATTTTTTACAGTGTAGTTTTCAATAACTTAAACCCGGCAAATTCATCACAACTGAGTACAATAAGTATCAGAGATACCCTCATTTCTATTGGTATACAATGTACTCATAATTTGAGGTTTTTAACTCCGGATCCAAGTTGGCCGAGTGAGATCCTGAGGGAGGACAAAGGACGCGATGCGAAGTGGGGACCCCGAGGAAAACAAGCCGGCATCAGGAACTGGCTGAGAGCCCGTGCACACTGCACAACTCTGCCTAGCCTCTTGCTCGCCAACGTTCAGGGTAAAGTTCCAGAGAGACTTTCGGGACTGCAATCTTCTCTGCTACACCGAGACTGAACCCAGCGGTGCTGGACCACGCCCTCCAGCCGGCCGAGTTCTTCTCAGTCCACCGCATGGACAGAACATGGGACTCGGGGAAGTCAAGGGGATGTGGCGTGTGTTCAATGGTGAACAACAGCTGGTGCAACAGCGCAAACATTGTTCCTCTCACACACTTCTGCACACCCAACCTGGAACTATTGACCATCACATGTAGTCCTTTTTACCTTTCTTGGTTTACATCGGTCATAATCAGCGCCGTTTATATTCCGCCTCAAGCGGACATGGACACTGCCTTGCATGAGGCACTCGCACAGCACCAGACACAACACTGGGACGAACTTTCATCAGCACATCACCTGCACAACCAGGGGCGAAAGGGCACACGACATCTCAGTCCTCAGAGCCTGCGCAGACCAGGTGTTCCGTGAAGGAACCTTGCACTATCCGTGACTACTTGCATTGTCCGCACATGGAACGGGATCCCCTGCGATAATGCAGTTAACGATGCGCCGCCCCATAAACGCCCCATCTGCTTTCTAATAAGATGTTTGCAATGCTGTATAATCCCGCCAGGTGGCGCATTGACGGTTATATACCTCTGTTATTTTTCGTGTTCCGGGTTGAATCCCAAATAGCATTAGATGAATAGACAATCCCTTGTTCCACAAACTAAGTAGTGCCCTTGGTAAAGGGTTGGAAAGCAATTTGGAACTCACCCTTGTGTTAGGAGCTAGTTGGCCTTGTAGCTGTATATAAAATAGCATGGATAATTCAGAAACGATTCCAGATGACTTAGAAGCAATTATTAGGGATTTTATTTTAAAAACACAACAATGTTATCAGATGTGTTTTCTTCACTAGGACCCTGCACACTACAGTGCTTGGGCCCTAATTAAAGGAACAGCAGGAACCTTATTATAGAGAGCTGCAACTATCCAAGTAATAAACATCAGGGGAACTAAAAAAATGTGCACAGTCAAGTCCAGTCTGCACATGGTTGTATTATTTGTGAGGGGAAAGCATGGAGAGCCATTGCTTACTTCTAGACACAAGTATGTTTGGAGTATGTAAAACATCATGTGAAGCAAACCAGATTAGTTTTGAAACAAGATGATGTGATTTGCTTAATTCTGATAATAATAATAATAATAATAATAATAATAATAATAATAAACTATTGCCACAGCCAAACAGGGCTATATGCCTGCATCAGTCACTGGAGTGGAAGCATGAAATAATACTGTTGAGGAATAATGTTGAATTAAAAAGGCATCCTTTTAAAAAGCATCCTCTCATTGATCAAAAAAAACTACAAACATCAACAAGACAATGAACCACAACTTAAAAGTCGGCAAATGAAAAGGGTGAATGTTAGATTTGTCATGGTCCACAGTTTCAAGAGTTAAGTAGAATAGAAGAGTCAAATAATCTGCCAGGACCAAATATGTCACGAGAAATGAGTTAAAGCTACACACGTGAGAATAAAGAAAATGCTTTTGGAAAAGATTTTGGACAACAGTTGACATATAAATGTTTTTCCACGTTAAAAAGTCATCATATCATTTTGACACTTACACTATTGTATACTTTTGAACATTTTGTTACTTTTAATGACAGACTAACAGTCGGAAAACCAGAATGTTGATTCAAATTCATTTGAATTCTTTGAAATATTTAAAATCTATTTCGTCAGTATTCAGTATTTATTCATATTATATTCTATTCATAGTGCACCTGTATTAATCATGTAAAATACATTTATAACAGAGAATAGGAATTAGCATGCTAAGTTAGGGAACATTGGAAATTTCATTTTTGATCTTCATCAACTTATTTTAACAACAACAATAATAATAAAACAAACTGAACTTTTAATCAATATCTAAAACGCTAACATTTAAGCTACAACTGTAATTTTCAGATCTTTGAAAGACAAAATTTTAATTGAATGGTAACAGCAATGTTATCCCTTTTTAATGTACTGTATATATAATTATGTACTTCTGAAAGAACCTGATCTGAAGAAAAACTGTTGAGAGATTACCTTAAATGATATGGGACCTTTAAATCCCAGTTTGTTGACTCTTCTCTCCAAATGTTTCAACTTCAGAATCTGTGTATCTGTACATTGGTCAGAACTCGCTCTTTCTATCATATCTTCATGCTTCACACATTGGAGGACCCGAAAACAGTCTCAGGAATTTTTCTGTCCAGTCAGAATTTGTTCAGCATCACACAAAACTGGTGGGACTAAATGTAATGAAACTTTGGCAGTAGTTTGGTATTTGCCTGAAATTAAACCTGCACCATAAATTAAATAAAAATGTTTAGTAGACGTGAAGTTATGAGCAGTTATGTGCCCGATTAGAAACCACAAGTTTTATTTTACCTGCATCAAACTGTGGACGCATCTTAAATTGCCTTGCTGGGCAGAATTTGTTTAAACTTTTGCAGTACTTACATATCTGCCTGAAGTTTAACCTGCACCATAAGTGAAATCAAAATGATGAATAAAAGTGATATCATGAACAGTTATGTGTCAAATTTAAAAATCTACTTAAAAAAACTTCTAATAAGACTTTTGATCAATGTAAACAGACACCTGCACAAAGAAATTAATTAGAAAATCCAAACTGAATACTTTTGAAGTAATATCAGTGAATTTTAAGACAAAACTTTATCTTTATCCGAACTACTGTTTCAATTTCTCATCTGTGATTCACTCCCCGATTACCAAGCAGGAGTATATTTGGCTGAGGATAAAAGAAGTACAACTTATCGGAAATAAGGCGTAAGATACTCAACTTTACAGTTAAAACTACAGTAGGAGTCACCTCAAATAGCCGAGGCTGTGTGAACGAAGTGCGCATGCCATACGACTGCCCTTTGGACTGCGCGTCCCCCATCCCTCTCCTGCCAGAAAGGCGCGTCAAGATTTCACAGTTAACACGCCCATTCAAGCCCTATTTATTAATTTACCTGGTGCCACCACTATATGGTGCTTTGTTCTCAAGAACACGTTAACACAAGCCAGCAATTTAGCTGCGCTGAGTTGCAATCACGTGGTTTTAACAACCCACCCCATGCCAAACTGACGCTATCAGACTGCACTACAGAGATAAAGATGGCAGCTTAATGGACCTTATTCGGGGTAAGTGGTGACTCTTTTATAAAAATTTTGTTTGGGGTAGTTTTACAGTTTATTTCCCAGTTTAGTTTTTTATCGGCCATTTTGAATATCACTGGCAGCACCAGCAGCGGTCAGATGTGACTTTAGAGAACTTAATGGGAGGGGTGCTCCGATCATATCATAACAGAAATTCATCATTTACCCTAGGCACGTCACAGGTGTCAAGACCATTAATACAAATTCTCATACAATGTTTATTTTCTGACACATTTATTTTCCAGGGATTTGTCATGTGAATGTATAATGGCAATCTGTAGCAGGGGGGCATTTTAGCGCATAACGCCGGAAGTTCTGCAAGGTCCGCAAGCATCCGCGAGGACCGCCAAAAAAATTAAACGTGTAATTTTTCATGTTTAAAAACTTGTTTAAAAAATGTAACGTTTGACAAACATGTTTACTTTTTCGTACGGAAAGATGGAAACGTAATCACAGCGCCACAACTCGCGGTGAATCAAGATGCAGCGTACTTTTGGCCACTGTGTGAAACCGCGTATGCACAGCTGAGTGAGTGGCAGCGCACAAGCTCTCCCGCTCTCTGAAATGTCTGATGAGGTTCGTGGTGTTAAAATGTGGAATTGGCTTGTTACACAGGTTGCTAATGTATTGTCTTTTTCACACAACACGTAGAACTGCCAGACCGGTGAAGCCATTTTAGCAGCCGCAAAAAAATAAATGTTTCGCGAGTTCTGCGTCATCTGATCGGCTTTTCTATATCGGCCATTATAGAGACTGCCGATCAAACTTCCCAAAGCAATTATCGGCCGATTACGATCGGCGACCGATCAATCGGAGCAACCCTACTTAATGGTCTGTTTACCATGTCTGGAGTTAACATTACAGCTTACCGTTAGTGTCACAAACTCACAAAGTCACTCCTCTTTCCCTCAAAAAGACACTAAACCTTTGGAAATACCATTAATGTCGCTATTAGTTATTAGCTATATAGTTATCAGTTTATCAGGGGTAGCATTTTTATTATATTATCAGAACGTAATCCATTTACAGCCGGGTGCCAAACCAAAACTATAAGTGTTTGTGCTTTCTGAAAATGTCTTCAGAATCTGACCGTGTTGTCTGGATTTAGATAAATTCAAAATGTATTTATTCTTTGGGAAAGAGTTAATTTGCAGGTTATTTCTGTGACTAGAGTATAATGTGTGCAGTCCATGAGAGAGACAAGCTGAGGCTAGATTTACAGGAGCTAGCGAGCTAAACGCTAATAACCAGGTTTATACTTTCCCCACTTTGGCCGTGACTTTGCACGGTAGCGCGAGTACTTAGTTAACAAAAGCTGAATAAAAACTCTGAAGTGTTTATCAGTTAAGGAGTAGAGGGGCTTCAATACCCAGTAAGTTATAGTTTGGTTTCAGAGAAGAACTAATGCTCATATACGAGTGTTATATCACGTAACTTACTTGTATGAAAAGCGCATAAAGTAAATTCTCGGTTAATTTAATGTAGATGTTAATACAGACAGACAGTGGCTAACGCTAACAAAGTTCAATGAGTAACATTAGCACAGGCAGTTTATTTACATTCCAGAATTCCCGAAAACAGTATTTTACACACTCTGTGGTAAATTGGTTTATTAATATACGTAATTTTTTATCAAAATAGATATTCTGTAAAGTTTATTTGTCTTTGTTTTCACTAAATTCTCCTGTTCTTTTTAAGCAGAGCTCCGCTGTGGAGGATTGGTCAAAGAGCTGGGCTAATAATCATCATCATCATATATTATTATTATTATTATTGGTCAAAGAAACAAACGAAAACAACAGTTAAACACTTGATCATATGATCATGATCTGTGCTAGTCTGTGCTTATGTGACTTATAATAATTTTTTCTCAGTATGAATAAATGTTTTGTGTTTTAAGAATTCAATCGAAAGAGCAAAGACAAACTTAATGACATGGTGCTAATTGCTCAGGGTTTTTATTTTGGCAGGGGAAGGGGTACTTTAGACCTGTCTTTGCGCAAATGTGTTTGTGAGAAATGCAGGAGAACTGAGAAATGCAGGAGCGCACACAGACAAATCTCTCCATCACAAAAACTTAGGAGGAGTGCAATGTGAGAAAGGTAAGGTGAGAAATCCTAAAAACACAGTAGTATACTGTAGGTGATACAGTAGTATAACAAAGTAGTATACTGTAGGCAAAGTCCAGCCTCTGCCAGTGAGAGAGAGAGAGAGAGAGAGAGAGAGAGAGAGAGAGAGCGGGTAGACGGCAGAGCACACTATCTCCAAAGGTCTTCCTGTGTGTATCATAAGCACTGTCACGCACTCTTATTTCGGTGACCCCCTCCAAAGCCCTTGCGTAAGGGCTCTTATCATTAAAAGCATCTCGTGGTGCGGCTCTCCATACCGCGCCACATAACATCCGCATGGGCAGGTATTTGTTCCAGATATTATGCGCCATTAATCAATTTGTTATGCCAATTTTTGACTATCAGCGAAAAAAAAACATCAGTGAAAACATCAAAAATATAACAAAAACCAAGCAGAAGTTACATTTTGAGCTTTACTTTGGAGCAAAATATTATCTATCAGTGTATTAAACGGAACTAGATAAAATACACAGTAATGTAAAATAAATAACCTGCATTTGTATTCCGTATTTGTATTACAGAGGTTACCGTGTCTTTAAGGATTATTAGGGATGTCTTGAAAAATATTGCAATAACTAGATTTATTAATTAATTGATTTATTTTAAATAGCATAAGCCTCATGGGTTGTATATTGAGTGATTTAATTAATATATATTTTTAAGTACATTATATATTATATATATAATATAAATATATATATATATATTTATTTATTTTTTTTTTTTATTATTTATGAAACTATGTTGACAATGCCTGTACATGGACATACTGTATAAGGGTGCCTGGACACTGCAGTTAACTAAAGCAGTCAATGGCTCGCAATGGGACCCGTCATGGTCCAGGTGGCTGTTTGACATGGCTCTTACTGTACATGAATTATGTTCTGAGAATATAATAAACACCCTGTCAGAAAATGCTACCCCTGATAAACTGATAAGTATTAAACGTCCATTCAAAGTTTACATAGGAAATTTAAATGTTAAAATTAACTGGTATATATTATAGAGTATACAGTATATATAAATTAAACTCTATATTCTTTTTTTTTTTATTTTGCAACAGGTAGCAAATTCTGACTGGTAGGAAAAACAACATACCAACTCTACATGCCATAATAATAAACCCTCGCACGTTTAATTATTTTTTCCAGCTGCTGGTGTTGTGTCGAAGTTGGTCCCCGTAGTTGTGACCTACAAGTTGACATCACGCAAATTAAATTTGCAGTCAGTGGGCGAGCCTTCTCCTAAATGCGCGCTCTTTGCGCCGTTTTCACGGAGGTGAGGCTAAGAAAACGCATCCCGATGGAGAACCAACTTCGACACAACACCGGATTTTAAAAAAATCTGATATCCCTTCCGCTCCCCGTAACGCCAAGCCTACTGATTATTTTCATCTTCCCTAAAAAACTGCACTACCCTGACATGTGGCAGAACGTATATGGGTATGAGTGTCTGATAAAGTAGGAAAACCCGATTATAACTATCGTTTTTGCGCTACGGTAGAAAAATCTGATAAGGAAGGATAAATCGTTATAACACTTACGGCCCACCGCGCGCTGACTCCACGAGGCTTCTATTGTATAGTTTCACGTCCGGATTAGAGGTGATCATTTACTTCCTTTACTCTGATTACTCTCACAAATACATACAAACTGGAAATTACACAATTCAGTTCTCAGAAGTTGTTAGCTAGCAACTGTAGGAACGATTAGCAGACTGAGTTGTTTAGAAAACTTCCTGCATGGTCAGAATCCTGCATCGGATCTGAGGGATTCAGGAGATCTGAGTGTGTTCATGAATCCAAGGATTCGGAGGTTTCTAAGGATTCATTGAGCGCCCCTAGTGGAGGATCATATTAAAAGCAGGCAGAATCCGTATCACAATGAACCAACTGCAGCTATTTCACTTTTCCAGTGTGATTGGACGTAGTGCTCTATTATATGCTTTTATTAACACCAAATATTTGTTACATATTGGTGTGATGTAGATGTGTATTATGACAAGCTGGGATAAAAAATAATAAAAAAAAAAACGGCTCTGGCATTCGTATCACATCAGCCCTGTTTCCGAACCCATAACAAAACTCCTCCAAAATTAAGTGTGTGATGCTTTAGTTCAATAGATACAGCGACTGCATAATATGTATGAAAACCGAAGGTTGAATCCTGGCTTTATCTTTTTTAAATAAATCGAACCATACGGATAGCTTTTAACACACAAAAAAAAATCTGATACCTCTGATATATTTTTCCTTTATTTTAAAAGGTTTTCCAAATTTGTTTAAAATGAAAAATAATCATTTTTATTATCATTTTTGTGGAACTTTTGGCTGCTCCTGTTTAACATATTCATATTAGCCCACGGATTAGCCCACAGGCCAAATTCTGAGTGATTTTGTTATTTGTTGTTGTCTGAACTTATTTCTAGGTCTAATTCACTTGGTGGTGGCACGGTGGTGTACTTTTTAGCACTGTCGACTTGCATCTCCAGGGTCCGGGCTCAATTCTCGTCTCTGTGTGCATGGAGTTTGCATGTTCTCTCCGTGCTTTGTAGGTTTTCCCCGGATACACTGGTTTTCTTCTACAGTCCAAAGACTACTGATTCGGCTAATTGACGTTCCCAAATTGCCAATAATGTCCCAATAGCATGCGAATGAATGAGTGTATTTGTGTGCCCTGCGATGGATTGGCACCCGGTTCAAGGTGTACCCCGCCTCATGCCCCAAGCCTTCTGGGATAGGCTCCAGGGGTCCTGCAACCCTAAATATAGGATAAAGCGGTATAGACAGTGAGTGAGTGAGTGAATTCACTATGTGTGTGAGATTCATGAGTGGATTCGATGGATTCTAGGGATTCGTTGAGCTCTAGTGAAATACCATAGAAAATGCAGTCAGAATTCCTTCTGACTTAAGTGACTCATGTGACTCATGCAACATGGATCCGTTCAGTGAGTGATTCAGAACGATTAGAATCCGTTAATGAATTTAGGTTTCTCATCTCTAGTCCTGACTGCAACATGGGCTGAAAATTTCTGTTTCACTGACTCAACTAAATTATTAAATTATTAAATTATTAAATGTAGTCCCTCGCCTTCCTTACATTTACAGTCTTAAATGTTTGTCATTTTGTAATTTTGTCTGGTCATTATCCATAAATGTTTAAAATTGTTTTACTAGTATTCCCATACTTATTATTATTATTATTATTATTATTATTATATTATTATTATTATTATTATTATTAATGTTTTAGTTGTTGATTACATTATATTCATCTTTTTTGTCATTAAAGCAATTATGACAATAATCTTGCATTGTGTAGGATATTGTTTAATCCAATTTAGTTAAATAATGACAAATATGTTTAAATACCGCAGCAGCTATGTTCATATCTACATAGAAATAGCATACACAAGGATTTAGGCCTCATCACACCAGAAAGAGATAGCACTTGTCAAAGTAGTAAATGACCTCCTATTGGCCTCTGATCAGGTTTGCCTCTCTTTCTGGGTTACTTGACTTCAGTGCATCTTTTGACACTATTGATCACAGTATTCTCATTCATAGATTAGAAAATGTACAGTAGTGGGAATTAAGGGAACTGTCTTCTCCTGGCTAAAATCCTATTTGACTGATCGTTGTCAGTTTTTAGATTTAAATGCTGACTATTCTTCTGTGAAGTTTGTTGTTCCACAGGGTTCTGCTGAGTTTTAGACCCACTGCTTTTTTCTCTTTACCTGATTCCTCTGGGCAACATGATTTGTAAGCATGGTATTCATTTTCGCTGTTATGCTGATGACACAGTCATAAGTCCCAGCAAAACCAGATGTGAAAAGTCAACTTAAAAAAGTTGAGCAATGTGTGAAGAATATAAGAGACTCGATGTCAATTAACTTCTTTCTGTTTAATCCTGACTAAACAGAAGTTGACAAAAGTTCTGTTACTAAAACTACATGCAGGTGTGATTATAGATTCAAATTACCAGGATACCATTCCTTTATTTGAGAAATATTGCCAATATAAGAAATATATAGTCACTAAATGATGCAGAAAAAATAGTTATATCACACACACACACACACACACGGCACCTGCTCGCACCAATGGAAACACTTATCTGTCTGGATTTATTTGTACTTTTTTTAAAAGGTAAAGTGCAGATTAATTTGTTTTATTTTCATTTTATAGATTGTATTAATTATTTTTATGTATTTAATTTTTGGGGCAGTGGAACGAATCATTTGAGTTTTCATTATTTCTTATGGGAAAATGTTGATTTGGTTTACAGGCGTTTTGGAACACGAACCCACTTCCTGAACGAATTATGCTCGTAATCCAAGGTTCCCCTGTAGAAAAGTAATTATCTTATCATAATGTGAGCAGCAAAACATTTTCTCTATTTTAAATAAGTTTATGCCTTTCCAAAGCATTTAAATCAGTGAAATTGAGATCAGAAGATGGAAAACTTACAAAGTTGTAGTGGTCTTCTTTAAATTCTAGTAGGTTCACAGCAGTCTTCTGAATGAGTGTATTAACTATACCAGCAGATCAGAGTGTCTTCTTTAAATACACCTCAGGACAAAGTCACATGATTGTCCAACAATAGGACATTTCAGAGGAGTCATTAGCCAACTATTACCACCGAATCTTCTGAATCTGGGGTGTGGTAGCTTAATATCTAGAACTATATTGTGAATGAATGATATGCAAAGTAGTCTCTGTTTAGATAGATAGTCCCTCCATTAGGGTAGGGGAAGCACACAATGAGATATCTAATAAGTAAGTTTTTTTCTATAAGATTCATACAAATTTTGATTTGTTTTGTCTTTTCAAATATTTTATTAAATGGAACAAGATTATAGGATGATTAACTAGTACACTAGTACATCACACATCTTAATGAAAAAATGACAACTGAGAAATGACTGCATTATTCAATAAAAATAAACGAACATCTTCTGACATTGCTGCACACAGAGACAAATGTGTCAATATATTAAGCAAATAAAATGGATTGGATTAGAAAGATTATATCAATTTAGACCAATTTAAATATTTACTAGAAAATTATATTGTGAAAATCAGTAAAGTGAATCTGAAATATATATAATTATGAATAACAATTTAAATATACCTAAAATATGGATTATAAATTCAACACAAAGAACAACATTTCTTTCAAATGTTCACCATGTTCTCATTAAGCTTTATGTATTTTTAGTTAAAAAAAAAAAACTATTTTTAGTTTTATCTCTTTTCCTGGGTTGGTTTCTGCCAAAGTGCATATTTTCATATAATGGGGAACAGTATGAATTTTATCTGTCACTGCATTAGAACTAAATAATATATTTGTTATTTATATTCATTACTTTCTTATTTTAATGACATATGCTATATATTAGACAAACATGTACATAGGATGATTGTTTATATAATAATGAGTACATTAATAATTATTAAGGGAATAGAAAATAATGATTTTCAAGCCTGTCTGCACTTGTATTTGACACATGTTTACCTTGCCCTGATATGATCACTAATATCCCCTAAGTTTCACTGCGATACTCAATAACATGAACATTCCGGGATGTAGTGGTTAGCATTGTAGCCTTGCACCTCCAAGTTCTGTCAGCTCCTTGTTCCTACAGTTACTAGATAACAACTTGCGAGTGAACTGGTGTAATTATTAGTTTGTATTTATTTGTGTTGTTGTTAGCAACCAGTTAAATTAGGACTTAACTGAGTAAATGAAGAGAAGAATTCATGAGTCATATATGCTTCATGCTTCCTTCCGCAGACGAGCTTTATGGGGATGTTGACTTAATTTTCCAGCAGGACTTGGCATCTGCCCACACTGCCAAAAGCACCAAAACCTGGTTCAATTACCGTGGGATTACTGTGCTTGATTGGCCAGCAAACTCACCTGACCTGAACCCCATAGAGAATCTATGGGGCATTGCCAGGAGAAAGATGAGAGACATGAGACCGAACAATCCAGAAGAGCTGAAGGCCGCTATTGAATCATCCTTTGCCCATATCAGCAGTGTCATTGGCTGATAGCTTCCATGCCACATCACATTGAGGCAGTAATTGCTGCAAAAGGGGCCCAAACCAAGTACTGAGTGCATATGCATACTTATACTTTTCAGAGGTTTGATATTGTTCAATGTTCAATCCATGTTTTATTGATTGCATGTAATATTATATTTTTCTGAGATTGTGGATTTGGGGTTTTCATGAGCTGTAAGTCGTAATCATGTCAATTATGACAAATCACTGCTTGAACTATCTTGCTTTGCATGTAATGATTCTATGTCATATATTAGTTTCACCTTTTAAGTTGCATTACTGAAATAAATGAACTTTTGCATGATATTAAAAAATTTTAACTTAAAGACCAGGTTATGTAACCTGTATTTATATATTTGTTTATAAAATAACTTTATTAACAACAAACATAATTGTTACATGTTGTAGATGTGTATTATGACAAACTGGGATGATACCATTAACATTTGTATCACATCAGGCCGATTTCCGAACGCCACACCATAATATTAATGCTAACATGTGACGCTTTAGCTCAATGTATACAATGACTGTATACATTTACTGTACATTAACTTTACTGTGGATTTACTGTATATGTAAATCCTGGCTTTACGAAACATCCTGGAAACAATCCTGGAAACAAAACATCTAATTGTTGATTTAGTTACTGCTTTGACTACTGAAACTAAGGTCTGTCTCCAGAACCACCTCAAGATTCTTGACTTGATTTTTAGTTGTTTGACCCCTAGAGTGAAGGTAAGTTTCATCTTTGTTTGTAAGTGCAATGACCTCAGTTTTCTCTTTGTTTAGCTGAAAAAAGTTTTGGAATATCCAACTTTTAATTTCATTAATGGATTGGAAGAAGGAGTCAACTGGGCTATAATCATTTTGAGATAAGTAAATCTGTGGTCGTCGGCAAAGGTGTGATACACAATTTGGTTCTTTTTCAATTTCTGACTTAGTGGGAGCATATACAGGTTAAACAGGTGCGGTGCAAGAATTGAGCCTTGTGTGACTCCACATGTCATGGACATTCACTTAGATTTATGCTCTCCTATACTCGCATAATAACCTCTCCTTCTAAGTATGACCTGAACCATTTGAGTACCATCCTAGAAAGATTGAAAACTGGCCAAGTATCATTTTCAATAGTCTTGCCTATAAAAGGAAGATTTGATATTAGTCTCTAGTTATTTAATTATAATTATTATGGCTTAACAACTGCAGCTTTGAGGGAGTTCAAAAGAGTGTGAATGTTGTTTAAGTTACTGTTTATAATGCTTAGTAAGAAGAAGTTCTTACTGTGGCTAGTTCCACATTGAATTAATGAAGGCTGTCTTTCTAGATGCAATACTGAATTTCATGTTTGGTCTTCCTCCACATCTGCTCAGCTTTTCTGCATTGTCTTCTCATACACTGACCTGCTGTTGATTTTCACCTTGGATGATTTCTAGACTTTTGCCGGAGTAATATCATCAATAACATTCTTAACTTTTGAGTTAAAGGAATCACGGAGAAGATCAATCGATTTTGTAGAAATGCTTTGTTGAAGATATAGCATTGATAGACATCTTTAAATAAAGCAGCAACACCTCCACCTCTCCTAATGAAAGTAAAGGTAGGAGGGGCTGTTTTTATTGAGGACTATTACACTGCAGCTATCTTCTAACCAAATTCCATTAAAAAAACATAAAATCCAATTTGTTTGTGGAGATAAAATGATTTCAATGTTTTAGCGAGTAAATGTTTAAAAATGCCAACTTGATGACATCACTGTAAAAGGTTCACCTGCCAAAACTCTCTCAAAAATCGCAAACTGATTCACAAAAGAAGAACTATATCAGAGTAGTGCAAGTTTTGCACAGCAAAGTACGTTGAAAAACCACCAGTGAAGGAGAGAAGCCATATTACTGCTCACAGTGGGGGAAGAAAAGGTTTTACTTGAAAAAGTAATCTTAAATTACATCTACTCATTCAAACAAGAACCGCTATGTCAGTGTTCAAGGTATGGCAAACGTTTGACACATATTACTGAATTAGAATTAGTGATAAAACACATCAGTCCAGTCACATTGGAAGGAATGCCATATTGCTCACATGAGGAAAATATTATACACGACACACCAGATCAATACCATTGTATATCAAAACACAACACACCAGCACATTCACAAATATACACATACACATTCCGCAGCATGAGAGAGAGAAAACCCATTGGCTCAGTTGTGATCACATGACGATACACAGGACTTGTGAAACGAGACTTGCTCGTTTTCCAATTAAAAATTGGACCGGGTTACTCGCAAACCGCGTTACTCCCAATCTGAGGTTCCACTGGAGAAGTAAACACAGGTATAAAATTTTTAACCATGCTGTGTATATGTTTGTATAGCTCTCTATATAAAGCTCTCTATATAAAACAAACTAATAAATATTTTTTTTGTTTCATGCTGTGCGCACATTATACCCCATATCTTTTTATGACTTCTTTTATCTCCCATGATGTACAGTTACAAGCCTAGAATTATTATCAAAATACTTACAAAAGATGAAGGTAAGGATTAAAGTAATAATAATAAGTAGAAGAATACATCCGATTAATTTTAAGCAAACTTTTCCTGAACAAGACATTACATGATGTAAAACTCTTCCCACACTCGGAGCAGCAATAAGGTTTCTCTCCTGTGTGGATGCGCTCGTGCTTTTTGAGATTACCGCTCTGAGAAAAACTTTTTTTACACTCTGAGCACTGATATGGCTTCTCTCCTGTGTGAGCGCGGTGGTGCACTTTTAAAGCACCTGAATTTATAAAACTCTGGTTTTCTAAATCGCCTTGACCTGCAAAACTCTTCCCACAGTCTGTGCAGCAGTACGGCTTCTCTCCTCTGTGACTGCGCTCATGCCTTCTGAGATTAGCAATCTGAGTAAAACTCTTTTCACACACTGAGCACTGATACAACCTTAATCCCAAGTGAGTGCGCTGGTGTCTTATTAAAGTCTCTATTGCTGTAAAACTCTTCCCACAATCTGAACAGTGATGTGGCTTTTCTCCTGTGTGAATGCGCATGTGGACTTGGAGATCACGCTTATGTGCAAAATTCTTCCCACACTGTGAGCAGTGGTGTGGCTTTTCTCCTGTGTGAAAACGCTGGTGTGTGTTGAAATTACTCCGTTGTGTAAAACTCTTTCCACACAGTGTGCAGGAATAAGGTTTCTCTCCTGTGTGAATGCGCTGGTGGTTTTTGAAAGCAGACTGCTGGGTGAAACTCTTCCCACATTCCGAGCAGGAATACGGTTTCTCTCCTGTATGAATGCGCTGGTGTTTTTTGAGATTACTTTGTGTAGAAAAAATCTTCCCACACTGTGAGCACATGTGAATTCTCTCCTTCCCCATTTCTGCACAAATTCCCTTTTTGTGATGTTTTATTGAAGGTGTTTCACTCTGTAACAGAACAGTAGACAAAATAAAAAATCTTCGAAAACATCTTATCAATGCATATTTATATTGCTTTTTCATATGAGTCAAGGCATCATGCCTATCTTATAATCACGTTTCTTGACAACTAGTACAACATTAATAAAGAATGATGATTTAATTCAGTATGTTTACTCAACTTTACACACACAGTGTATAAATTGAAAAGATTGAAAAGATGAAAACCTTACAAAGTTCCAGTGGCATTCCTTAAATTCTAGTAGGTTCACAGCAGACTTCTTAATTAGTGTATCAACTCAACTAAGTTGAGTGTCTTCTTTAAATAGACCTCAGGACAAAGTCACATGATCGTTCAACAATAGGACATTTCACAGTCATTAGCCAACTATTACCACCTCATTATCTGAGCCTGGTGCTTGATAGCTTGACAGTTAGAATTATATTGTGAATAAATAATATGCAAAGTAATAGTCTCTGATTGAATAGATTGTTCCTCCATTAGGTTAGGGGGAGCAAACAATTAGATATCTAATAAGTAACTTTATTCTATAAGATTTATACAAATTATTTTTTTCTTCTTTCTATTATTTGATTAAATTGATCAATTAGTACACTATTTTTTACTTACAAATATACAAATGTATGAAGCATTATTTATTGTGACAAGATCTTATTTTCCGATTGTGGAAAAATAAATAATGACTTCATACATTTGTATATTTGTAAGTAAAAAATCAAATATATACAATGAAATATAAAATAAATACAAGGTACATATCTAAAGTCTTTAGATCAGATTCTGTAATCCACTGCAATTGTAATGTGATCATGTCCATTCACAGGAAAGGAATCCTATAGTCAATCGAGTTGCTTTTTCGTGTAGGTTGTATAGCAGTTTTAGATGATATTATGTCCATTTAAATAAAAGTGAATAAATATTTCCATCCAATTACAGACTTCTTTGCACATACCAAATGATTCCAGACTGTAAACAACAGACTGAGATGATAAGGTGCTAATGGATTGTAATTACTATAAAACACCGTGTTGGAGTATTCTTTGTCTTCACATGTTCTTTCTGTTCTGCTACAGATTTAAATGTAACTGACTGGTTCTCTTAATTGCTAACCAATTGCAGAAATATTAATGCAGAAACTGGTATGAGTAGAATTTGCTACAGCTTACTGCGTGTGAAGAGTTTTCAACAACATCAGGAAATCCTTGGTACAAAAAACAAACAAACAAAAAAAAACCATAAAACTATTTACATGCCAAACCACTCTAAAAAGCACAAAGGTTTTACAAATCAGTGCAGTTTCAGAAAACATCAGCTCATTCACACAAAAACAGTATTACTGCTCACAGTGTGGGAAGAAAAAGTTCCATTTGAAAAAGTCATATTCAAGATTCAACATTCAACAAACAAAATTTATTAATTTATAAAGAGGGTAATTGCTTATTCTTGGCTACAGTTGCTCACGTTTGTTATCAGGGAAGGGAAGGAAAAGAAAGAGTAATAAATAGGGAAAAATAATAAATAAAATGAAATAAAATAAAAAGAGTCCTACAACAGTAAGTAACACCAAGTAATTAATTACATTGTTCTGTAATGCATAAAGGGTGAAAAGAAAAGTAGACAAGTACAGTCCCTTGGGGAGCTCCTGTGCTGCAGATCACTGTCTCAGATACACAGTTCTGTAATCGATAGTAATCCAGGGATCCAGGAAACCAAGGTCAATGTGCATGTTCTTTAGTTTCTCCCCCAGGCACTGGAGGGTCTCAGCCTTGTCAAAGTGGGGTAGGTTCGATGGAGCAGGTGTATTATGGGAGGGCGTATGAGCAAAGCAGGGGGAAGTGTGAGACCATCAAATCTATTAAAGAAAGTGTTGTGATTATTTGCACGTTCAACATTCCCCTCAATAGCCTGGATGCCTGTCTTATAGCCAGTGATGTTTCTCATGCCCCACCACACCTGTCTCATGTTGTTCTGTTTAAGCCTTTGTTCCATTTTTTTGTAGGACTCTTTCACATCCTTGATTTTCACCAGACCTAAAAGCCATTTTTTTCCTCATTTAAACAAGCTTGCTATGTTCTTGATGACCATGTGTAGCAATTATTTCTTATTGGTACACAGGTGTCAATAGAAAGGTTTATGTACTCTGTGATGCAGTCTATCATGCCATCAGTGTCCACGCCATGTGGTTCACAGAGAACCTCCCAGTCTGTAGGTTTAAACAATCATGTAAAGCAGCAGTGGCTTTTTCTGACCACCGTCTCACATTTCTCCCTGTAGCAATCTGTCTCTGAATCAGGGGTTTATATGTTGGCAAGAGGTGGACTATGTTGCTAGAAAACAGCAGGTCTAGTGACCTATCCCATCTTAAAATACATCTGCCCATTCACAGAAGAAATTACATATCACTAGTATTAAAACACATCAGGACAGTCACACACATGGGAAGCCATATTTCTGCTCACAGTAGGGGTAACATTATACATGACTTCACACAAGAGAAACTGCATTTCTATATTGTGGTTTGAACCAAGTGCCGGTGGGTTATGAGACGCTATAGGTGAGATATGAAAACTGGCCCCACTGATGTAATAGTGGATGTCATTTCAGCATTTGCATTGAAGAATTTGTATAAAAAGTCTTTTTTATTATTAAATGCTGAAAGGAATCTTAGACATACTGTAACCACATTTGTTTTTCTTGACGTATTCATGTTTAATATTTAATTCTAAAAGAAATTGTCATTTTAAAATATCACACACCTTTACACACAAAGATGTATGAACAAACTGCACCACACTAAAATTATGACTGCAACAACGATGAGAAACAGATTTTGCTCTGTAAAGACGTGCACATTTCACTCTTTAATTCAGCAACTGTACTGTACATTCAAATAAAAAATTTATTTGTCACATACACAATCATACACAGTATGATATGAAGTGAAATGCTTTACGACTACTGATGAGATCAAGATTTAAAAAAGAAAGTTTCAGTGTGAAATAACAGAAACATAAGAATTTACTCTTATATTAGAAATATAAGAAAAATATGGAAATAAACTTTGAAAAGAACTTTTAAATTTACATAATGTACAAGAAATACAAACAATGAAAATAAAATAGAATAAAAATAGGAATATGAAAAAATATATAATAAAATATAATAAAATGAAATATGGAAGAGTTGGAATGTAATGTAGTGTAGAACCGTGTCCAGTTATGGGCAAGATAATGTCGGAATGTGCAGAATAGTACGCAAGGTTGCAGTTCAAATTTTACAGTACACTGGTGTGCAAAATGTGCAAATGTGCCATGTGTAATGTGTTTGTTGTAGTTCCGAGTTCTTAGTTCTGTGGTGTGCAAAATGTGCAAGCGTCCCATATAAGCAATGTGGTGGGTAGTAAGAAAGCAGCTCAGAGTGTTAAGTACTATGTGATTTTGTGATTAAGATTCTTTACAACCTACTTTACAAGATACTCCTCAGTCTCTGTGTTGGCCTTCAGAGAGCAGAAGTGTTTTCCTGACAGCAACAGAGTCTATTGTTGGGGTGGCTGAGGTTTTTCACAAAATAAATCTTGCTGGCCTTGGTCCAGCACTGCTTGTTGTAGATTGAAGGTCAGGGAGTTCGGTGCGGATGATGCGCTCAGCTGAGCGCACCACCCTCTGTAGAGATCATCTGTCCTGCATGGTGCTGTTCCCAAACCAGGTTGAGATGTTTCCTGTCAGGATGCTCTCTATGGTGCAGGAGTACTCGAGCCGAGATACCTGCTGCTTTCCTGGTGTTCACTCCCCTCGTGTTCCCTGTTACAAAGAGAAACCAGGAATCTGTGCAAAAATGGTCAAGGAAAAAAAGCATATGTGCACACAGTGTGGGAAGAATTTTGCTTCGCAACATGATCTCAAAAGACAACATCGCATTTATACAGGAGAGAAACCATTTTCCAATGTGTGCAATGTGTATGGATGACTAATTTGATAACCCTTGTTGTTTTCTGAAGGTCTAGACTTCCTCGGGACAGAAGAAAGTTGTTAAAATGTATAATTCCCAGGAACAAGACACTAAATAAATGGGAAAAGAAGAATGAAAGAACATAAAAAATGAAAGTCTTTTAGACTGTCAATAGCCTTTTAGTCTGTAGCAGTGATGGTCTGATTGACCATCTTCAAAAATATGTTTCTCTGTATTATGAATAACCTGGTGGCTTTTTACACCAGCTAAATATGTGAAATTCTTCCCATAGTGTGTGCAGTTATATGGTTTCTCTCCTGTATGAATGCTCTGGTGAATTAAAAAAAAAAAAAAGCTGTATATATAAAACTCTTCCCACTCTCGGAGCAGCAATAAGGCTTCTCTTCTGTGTGGATGCGCTCATGCTTTTTGAGATTACCACTATGGAAAAAAAATTCTCTCCTTTGTGAGCGCGTTGGTGCACTTTTACAGCACCTGAATTTGTAACACCCTTTCCACAGACTGAGCACTGATACAGTTTCCCTCGTGGGTGATGGTGCTGGTGTGTGATGAAATTACTTTGTTAGGTAAAACTCTTCCCAAACTCTTCCCAAACTGGTCTTTTTTTAAATTCTAGTAGGTTCACAGCAGACTTCTGAATGGAAATGAGTGTATCAACTAAACCTAAACCAAGTGTTTACATCTCAGGACAAAGTCACATGATCATCCAACAATAAGACATTTCACAGTCATTAGCCAACTATTACCACCTCATCATCTGAGTCTAGAGTGTGAACAGCTAGAACTATCCTGTGAATGAATTATGTGCCTCAAGTAGTCACTGATTAGATTAAATGTTCCTCCATTGGGGTAGAGGGAGCAAACAATTAGATATCTAATGAGTATTTAGACAAGTTTTTCCTAATTTCTATTATTTGGTGAAATTGTCGCCTTGCACCGCTAGGGTCCGGGTTCGATCCCCGGCCAGGCTCGATTCCTGTCTCTGTGTGCATGGAGTTTGCATGTTCTCCCCGTGCTTGGTGGGTTTCCTCCAGGTACTCCGGTTTCCTCCCACAGTCCAAAGACATGTAGGTTAGGCTAATTGGCGTTTCCAAATTGCCCGTCGTGTGTGTGTCTGTGCCCTGCGATGGATTGGCACCCTGTCCAGGGTGTACCCTGCCATGTGCCCTGTCTCCTGGGATAGGCTCCGGCTCCCTGTGACCCTGAATACAGGATTAAGCGGTATAGATGATGAGTGAGTGAGTGGTGAAATTGAACAAGATTATAGCAGGATTAGCTAGTAGACTAGTATGTTACATTCTATATGTATTATTTAATAAAAAATAAGCAAGCATCTTCTGACATTGCTGAAAACACTGCCAAACACAGACAAATGTGTGAATATATTAATCCATTACGTAAGATGTAGGAGATTACTTAGACAATTTATAAGATCAACTGAAATATTTACTAGAAAACGTTATTGTGATAAACAATTAAGTGAATATGCTTTTTTTTTGCAAATTTATGCAAATTATTATGAATAACAATGTAAATTTATCTAAAATATTGATTGTAAATTGGGCTTGTAAATTAATCACAAAGAACAACACTTATTTGAATATGTTTTTAATTACAATGTTTTTATATTTGAATGAAATATACAACTAGACAAAAATGTACATATAGGGTGATTCTCAATTTGATCATGATTACATTAATAATTATTTAATGAATAATAAATGATGCTTTTCCTTTATGCACTTGTATTTTACATATGTTTACCATGCCCTGATATGATCATAAATATTCCACAAGCTTCTCTGCAATACTCAGTAACAGAAATATCTAGTATAGTAAAAAAAAAAAAAAAACATAGAGTTGTTCTTGATTCTGCCCAAATAAAAAGGATGCTCTGCAGACTGACTTGCCAACAGGAACAAAAAAAACACCTACATCAAAGACAAGCGTCATTTCCCAGTTACTTTGGATAGTGGGAAAAAAATAATTACTTCATACATTTGTATATTTTGTAAGTCAGATTCTGTAATGCACAATAATGTGATTATATCCATTCACAGGAAAGGAACCCTGATTTGGAATGTAAGTGCATCATGCTATATGATCTGCAAGAATGTTCTCTACCACAGAAGAAACCTTTTATATCCTCCTAAGTTAATATTTAACATTTAGTTCAGTTTCTGGTTTCAATTTCGATTACCTACTTAGTATGTGGACACACCAGGTTGATCATGTATATACTGTCACCAGTTTAAGCTCCAAAAGAGAATGGGTTCATTCAAAGAGATGGATGTCATATATACAGTATTGGGTGTAATGCATTATATTGCATGGAGCGAAGAGCAATAACAGAGGAGCTAACCACAGGAACAGCTGTGACAGATGTTTTCACAGTAAATTAAAAGTAATGTGTAATCTGATTACTGTTTGCATGTAATAATCAGTAATGTAACAAAATTAAAATTTTAATAGCAATTAGTCATTTGTAGTAGATGACTTTTATGAGTAACTTACCCAACACTATAACTATTCTTTGTCTAGATCATTTATTTTCATTCATCTATTTGCAGAAAGTATGTCAAAATGAACTATTCTTAAATTTTATTAAATACTATAATATCATTGAATTGTGAGACTTTTCATTGGTTGTATTCTGACATTCACAATTTGTTTCTTCATAGGAAAGAAATTCTATAGTTAAACTAGTTGCTTTGTGGCTTTTATATTAGGATGTTTAACAATTTTAGAGGAAATCTTGAACATTTAAATGAGAATGATTAAACAATTCCATCCACTTACAGACTTCTTTGCATGCCCTTAATTAACCGAAAGATTCCAGACTGTAAACAACAGACTGAGATGATAAGGTGCTAAAGGATGGTAATTACTATCAAACACCCTGTTGAGTATTCTGTGTCTTAACGTAAAAACAATTGCAGAAGGATTAATACAAAAAAAAAAAAACATAAACCTACATGCCACAACACTCGTAACAAGCACAAACTACTTCAGAAAATGAAGGACAAGTGTAGGGCAATTTCACCAAGCATTCTCACACATGAGAGAAACCATATTGTTTGTTACAGGTGTATGAAATGTTTTACAAATAGTGCAGTTTCAGAAAACATCAGCTCTTTCACACAAAATCGTATTACTGCTCACAGTGTGGGAAGAAAAAGATTTACTTGAAAAAATCATTTTTACTTGAAAAATACATTTCACTAGTATTAAAACATATCAGGACAGTCACACAGATGGGAAGCCATATTTCACACAAGAGAAACTGCTGTTCTCTATATTGTGGTATGATCCTAACTAACTTAAGAGAATATCTGCAATAAATGGCTTCTTCTGTGTGGAGAACATTCTTCCAGATCATGCATCATGATCCAAATCCATTATTAAGCAGGATACCTTTGTGTATTACATCCTGGAATACAAACTTAGTATTGTTTGGTATTTTTTTATTTTGTACAAATGTATAATTATAATGAAAAGTAATAATTTATTTTTCAATATCCAAAATACCTTACAAATGAAGATGTTGTCTTTTGACTGTAGTTGCTCTTGTTTGTTCCTGTTGGCAAGTCAGTATGCAGAGCATACAGCATACAAATCTAGTATTTTTAATAATGATAGGTATTCATGTTATTGAGAATTGAGTGAAACTCAAGAGATACTGATGATCACATCAGGGCAAGGAAACCTATTTTTTATTGGCTTCTGTAGTAAAAATCCAATGTAGTAAAATGCAATTAAACACACATAAATATGGAGAATCACCATCTGAACATTTTATATCTAACTTTATATGTGAATATAATTGCAACAAAGTAATAAAAATATCTAAATAAAATGGGTTCTTTGTCAAAGTTGGCATTACATGGAAATATGCATTTGACTCTGCAATGATCCATACTACAGAGGCCAAACTGCGAAATAAAGATGAAAATAAAATAGTGCCAATCATCTACTTCTTAAACTATTATCACAAATTTATCACTGATAAAGTTTATGCCTGGGATTGCAACGCATTTTAAGTAAATAAAGTTTAGCAAGAATGTGTGAATGTTTCAAAAAGGATGAATTTGTACATTTGTTTACAAACAATATTTGTAATTTAATAAGTCATTGACTAGAAGAATGGAAGAACATGAAAAATGAAACGTCTTTTAGACTGTCAATAGCCTTTTAGTAAGTAGCTTAAAATTCTATCTGTAAGTGACGGTCTGATTGACCATCTTCAAAAATATGTCCCTCTTGGAAACTTGCAACTTTTTCCTCACGGCTTCCAGGAACAACCAGCCCAGTCTCTCTAGTGTATCTTTTGTGTCTAGTGTATCTGCTAATTATACCTTTTGCCTTCTACGTTGTTGACCTTTTTCTCCTCCGAATATGTCCTTAGCTTCACGACTCGGAATTGTTCACTACTCTGATTGATAACCCGGCTTTGACCCTCTGCTTTCGTTTTTGTCTCCGACTCCCTCTCAAACTGGCAGAACACACAAGAAACAAAGTTAGAGACACAATTTCCTACTTCCT